>JXCR01135790.1:101908-137248 GCA_002079205.1 Phalaenopsis hybrid cultivar | reverse complement strand
TCATTCCCTTTCCTATCGATTTCTATAAAATCAAACTCTTGCATCAAAAGTACCCATCTTATTAATCTTGGTTTCACATCCTTCTTTTGCATTAACTATTTAATAGCCAAGTAGTTAGTAAGCACAACACCTTTAGCTCCAATCAGATATGACCTAAGCTTATCAAAAGCATAAACAATGACTAATAACTCTCTTTCAGTAGTGGTATATTTAATTTGTGCATCATTAAGAGTCTTACTAGCATAGTATATGAATTTAAAATTCTTGTCGTATCTCTACCCTAAAACAACTCCAATTGCATAATCACTTGTTTCACACATTAATTTAAAAGTTTTTCCCATTTTGGTGAAACAACTATAGAAACAGTGATCAATTTTTCCTTTAGAGTCTCAAAGGCTTTAAGGCAATTTTGGTTAAAGTCAAACTTTGTAGCTTTTTCCTGAAATTGGCAAAAAGGTTGTAATTTTTGAAAAATCTTTCATATATCACTTGTAAAATCCAACATGTCCTAAAAATCTCCTAACTCCTCTCACAGTAGTAGGTGGAGGTAAGTTTGATATAACCTAAATTTTTGTAGGATCTACTTCCATGTCATTTTCTAAAATTTTATGCCTAAGTACAATTCCTTCTGTAACCATAAATTGATATTTTTTCCAGTTTAATATGAGATTAGTCTTTTCACATTGTTCAAGAACTTTCTCTAAATGATTTAGACATATTTCAAATGAAGTTCCAAATATAGAAAAATCATCCATAAGGACTTAAATCCCTTTTTAAATTAAATCACTAAAAATTAACATCATACATCATTGAAAGTTGCAGGTGCATTACATAATCCAAAGGGCATTTACTGAAAAGCAAAAGTTTCATAATGACTATTAAATGTCGTTTTCTCTTGATCCTCTGGAGTAATAGATATTTGATGATAACCAATATATGGATCTAGAAAACAAAAATATTTGTGCCCAGCCAACCTATCCAACATCTGGTCCAAAAAGGGTAAAGAAAATTGATCCTTCCTAGTGGCATAAATTAATTTTGTATAGTCTGTGTAGATCCACCATCCAGTGACTTGCCATGTTGGTATTAATTCATTATTCTCATTTTTCACTACATTCACACTTCTTTTCTTTAGAACACAATGAATTGGACTCACCCAAGAACTATCAGAAATAGGATATATTATTCCCACTTCTAACCATTTTAAATCTCTTGCTTAACAATTTATTTCATCATAGGATTCAATCTCCTTTGAGGATTAAATTTTGGTTCATCTTGTTCTTCCAATAAAATTCTATGCATACAAATTGAAGGACTTGTTCCTTTAATATCAGCTAATGTCTATCCAAAGGCTTTTTTATATCTTCTCAAAATTTCTAACAACTGTTGTTTCTGCGTATTAGTTAATTCTGAGGATACTAAAACATGTAATGTAGATAAATATCCTAAGGATGCATACTTTAAATGTGTAGGAAGTATTTTTGGTTCTAGTTGGAAGCTGTTAGTTCTTCTTTCCAACAATGGCTGGAAGCTGTTAGTTCTTCTTTCTGTGCATCTATCAAAGCTTTTCTAATGGCATGGAATGATCTTCCTAAAATGATAGGAATTTATTTATCTTCCTCCATATATAATATAATAAAATCCACAGAAATTTATCAACTTTTACCAAAATATCTTCTATAACTCCCTTAGGATAGGTAATCAAATAATCAACTAACTGAAGAGTTACAGTTCTAGGTGAAATATCTCCTAAACCCAACCTTATGAAAATTAATAAAGGCATAAGATTAATACTAGCTCATAAATCACATAAAGCTTTTCCAAAAAATCTTTTGCTAATAGCACAAGGAATAGTAAAACTCTCAGGATCACTAAGTTTTTCAGGAAGCTTCTTTAGAATTATAACGCAACACTCTTCACTGAGTGTAACAGTCTAATTATATATAAACTTCCATTTCTTAATAAGTATGTCCTATATGAACTTCACATATCTTTGCATTTGTTCCAAGACTTCAACAAATGGAATGTTTATCGTTAATTTTCTCAGTTTTTCTAAAAATTTTGAAAATTTGTTATCGTTGTTTTTCTGCTTCAATTTTTGAGGAAATGGAGGTGGTGGTCTTTAAATTATGATTTTCATTAGTTTAATAGTGTTGACCTCACTTTTGGTTGAGGTCTAGTTTTTTCCTCTTTAGTAGCCTAGGGTTTAGCAAGAGGAATTTCGTGTTGACTATTCCTAGAAAACTAGTAAAGAAACCCTCATCATTAGAAATTCTAAACTCTTCCTTGCTCAAGTTGAAGTTTCACATATTGGTCCTAACCTCTAACACTTAGTAGGTGGGGTCAGTATGGAGAATATGAAGGAAAGTTCCCATAGGACTGCTTGACCTTAGGGTTGACTTTGGGTGTTGGTCTAGAGCTAGTTCACTCACTTACACTCACTATCACCTAGATCCACTTATAACTCTAAACCCAAAATTGTTGACTTTGATCCCTTGATCTTTTAGGAAACTCATGTAGTTGGTCCTGTAGACCCACTAACCCTTGGCTAGGGTTTAGCTAAGAATAGTAGATAGAGGACCCAAATGGCAGTTTCATTGGTGCATAGCTCATGCATAGTGCTTGGTGATGCACCTAAAAAATGTGCAATTTTTCATATGCTTTTAATGTCTATATTTGGTGATTTTCAATGACAATGCACTTTAAAGGAATTTATTTTGTATATTTTTGGTTTCATGGACAAGAAATGGAGTTTTGGAGAAAAAGAAGAAAAAATGGTGCAATTTGGAGCAAAAACAAGCAAGAAAGAAAATTTTATCCCGACACATTTCGATATGTCTTTCTATGCTTACTCTTATTTACACTTCTCACATATTTTTGAATGAAATTATACTTTAAATAATGGTTATTTTTATGCTTATTTTGTAGGTCTATCTGTTAGTAAAGCAACACAACTAAAATGAGGTGAAACAGAGCTAAAATGGAGCCATGGAAAGCAAAATGGTGGAGCTGCGCAGGGTGGAAGCCGACAACACCAGAACCGACGTGGGTAGTGCTGAAGAGCAGAAGAGCAATGAGAAAACGGTGTGACATCGCCCAAAACGGCACCGACAATGCCCAGGACGGTCATGGTTCAATTTTTGGCGGTTTTTGATGTTCTAGAAGGCTCCTAAGTTATTCAAACACACCCCATGAAGCAATTCAATGAATCCTGACATTTGGATAAGGCTCTTGAACGAAGAGCCATGTCTTTTGGATGAATAGATTTATCTCTTTGAGNAAAATATATTTATTTAGTATATTTTTTTCATCTTTTTTTATTTATTTAAAAAAATAAATTATCATATTTTTAAAAATAGTCAAAACATTTAAATAATATTTTAAATATTTTTTAAATATAATTAAATATATCAAATTTATCAATCACATTTTTCAAATAAAAAATAATATCAAAATAAAATATTTAAAAAATTCAAAAGTGATTTCAAACCATTCTTTCACTTTTGAAGAACCATTTAACCTTGGATTTTTAAGAGATTAAGGATAATTGCATGGTGAAATGATAGGAGAGTTGTTCCTTACAATTAGCAGCAAAGGGATAGGGTTGGAATCTAACGAAGTTGCATTCATCATCCTTTAGAGCAGATATATTAACTCTTTTGTCACAAAAATTAGAAGATCCTTTCTACTTCCTTTAAATTTGAAAAAAAGGGCTTGCCGACGCTTTTCTTTTATTGACTATTATTTATTATTGATGTCAAATCTAATAATTATTACTGATTCCAAGCAACACACCACTTTCTATGAATTAATACAAACTTTAGTCAAATATTTTCATGTATAACTTATCGTCGCCGGAAGATTTGCAGTAATATAATGATTATTTAGTATCATAATACTTTACAAAAATTCAACACATACACAAATAATTAAAGTTATAGGTAGTAGGAGGAGGCACTTTCATTTTTAAGTGAAAAAATCTGAAAAGATAAAATATCACGGGACTTAATCTAATCGAAATAAACTAATATATAATTACGAGTAGACATGCCCATTCTTCTCCTGAGTTAGAGAAGATGAAGTTACAAAGTTTATGTATAATGATATTTTAACAACAATGGTCATAACAGGTCGTGAGACCATATTTGATTGCTGTGGAAACTGTAGTTAGTCATGAATGTTATTAAAGGTAGTTACAGCGCTAGCTGGTTATAGAAGACATAGTTTAAAACAATGGTAGTAGTTCTTAATGTGGGTCATAGATGGTTACCTCAAGAGCGTCGATTCGCCATTGAGGTCGTAGTATAGAGGTGCAGGAGCTGTGAGCCACATAGGCTGTAGTTGGTCACATAGGTCGTAATGATGAGCAAAGATAACATTCGTAAGCCGCAACATGTGTAGCTGGGAGCTACATGAGCTTTGGAGGGTGTAGGCGATATTTGGTCACAAAGGCTGTAGCTGGGAGTTGCAATAACGTTCGTAGACCACAAAGGCTAGATTTCAGAGTTGCATGAACTGTGATAACATTTGTAAGCCGTAGAGGCCAAAGTTGGGAGCTGCATAAATTGTGATAATGTCCCTAGGTATTAGAGGTCAAAGTTAGGAGTTGCATGAGCTATGAGAGTGTCCACAAGCCCTAGAGGATGGAATTAAGAGCTGCATGAGTTGTGGATCACGACGGTCATAGTTAGTCACATAGGTTATAGTGGTGAGCTGCAATAATTTCTATATGGCTACAGAGACCACAAAGGCCGAAGTTGGAAGATGCATGAGATGTGATAATATACATAGGTGGCAGAGGCTGGAGTTGGTAGTTGCACAAACTATGATGATGTATGTAAGCAGCAGAGACTAGAGTTAGGGTTTGCACGAGCTGTGATAATTTTTGTAGGTTGTAAAGACCGAAGTTGGGAGCTGCATGTGCAATGGACCACATAAACCACAATCGGTCATGTAGGTCGTATTGTTATGTCAGGATATCATTTATATGCTATAGAGGTTGGAGTTGGGAGTTGCAAGAGTTGTGAACCACGTAGACCGTAATTTGTCATGTTGGTCATAGTGGTAGGCTACAAAGCGAGAGTTTTAGAAATATGGTGAAAATTACTCTATCATGAGTATGGTGGCTATAAACATTTATTGTAGGGTGTGTTGCTACACAGTCTTTGGCTTACGTTACTTCGTAGGATGCTTTGTTACTTCGTAAGGGTTGTCATTACTTCTACTAGTGCTTTGTTATTCTATAATGTACATTAAGTGCTTTATTGCAATCAACATGAGGAGGTTGATGGTGGTTGATGAAGGCTAACAAGTGGTGGTAGATGGTGGCTAACAAGTGGTGGTCGATAGTGATCGACACGGGGTGATCGAGGGTGGTCAGCAAAGACAGGAGTTGGAAGCGTTCATCAGATCTTTAGTGTAGAATGCTGGACATCAACTCCTTCTTTTCTAAGTCTTAGGCTTCCTCTGATTCAAGGTCTAGCTCTCCCCTCTCAAGAGAGAGTAGGCTCTACTTATAGAGTATAAGAGACATCTCCCTAAAGATAAGGAAGAACTTTGGACCACTCAATTAGATGCCTTAATGATGTCATAATTGAATGAATTAGGCACTTTGGATTCTTCATGTTAGGATGTTCAATTTAATTATAAATTTGTCATATTTTGAATTCATTTGACCTTCCAATTAGACGTCAAAAATTTCTAAAAGAGGCTTAAAAAATTGATCCAAGATTGATTTGACTCGGATTAGACCAACTTTTGAGTCATTGGGTCTTTCCTGTCGAGCCGATTAGTTTGATTGTAAGTTTGCTAAAAACGAGTCTAGAATTATTGATACACAAAAAAAAATGTACAATTTTATGTTTAAATTTGATGATATTGGACTTTAAATAAGAGTATTTTCATGTTTTGTTGTGGGTAAATTGATTTTAGGCATTTGAAGCAAAAAGAAAAAAAAGGAGGAAATTTGAAGTTAAAATGCAATTTTTCTGCATACTTGCGCCAAAGGCACCAGAAATAGTGCCAGAGGCGCCATTTTATAGAGAAACAAGTCTAGAGGTGCCAGAATGGCTCGTGAGGCACCTGAAACTAAAGAAAAGTGCAAAACTCTAGAAAATAGGAGCCAGAGGAACTAGAATAGGTGCTAGAGACGAATTTAGACAAATTGTGGCAGTTATTGACTATTTTTGAGGGTTCTAGAAGATTCCAAGTAATTAAAATGCCCCATGGAATGTTTCAATGCATCTAGGCACTTTGGAAAGGCTCTTGAATGGATAGATATGTCTTTTAGATGAAGGGTGTTTTCGTTTGTTTTTCTCTCTTTTATTTTAGAAGAAGTCACCAGCTTGTCGATCGTCGTATACTTCTCTTATTATAATAAATCTCCCTCCCAAATCAAATTAGTGATTCAAAGAGGAGAGGAATCAAATAAGATGAGACATACACCAAAATGACAAACAAGAGAAAACACAAAACTTGGAGAGCCTATGTGCGGTAAACCTCGCAAGGATATGTTAAGACTGTCCGCCCAAACAAGATTAGGAGAAAGCACCATAAATTGATATCTGCGAAAGAATACCTACGTAAACTACCTATAACTAGAGATTCAGATGTAGGTGCCTGTTCTGGGGTGAAGAGCACTCTCAAGGGGACGTATCCCACTTGGTTAATTAAATCTTGGGGGGTACCCAAGAATAATCTCGATTAAAGGAGTTTCACTTAAATTATCGTGAACCTAGGGCAATAGGTATTCAAAAGAAAGTTATTCCTTGTAGGAACAGTCCCGATGCTTCAAAACTCACGCTAAGCCATCGAGTAGAGAGTGAGTTTCTCACATGCTGAAGGGGTAGCAGCTCATCGACACATAGGGCCCCCAGAGAAACTATCCTAACATGTCAAAGCACATCCGGTCCATAAGGGCAGAAGACAAATTGTCGTATCCAATTGGGCGGCATCTCATTAATATCTAGCCATCAAGGTGATATCAATGATGATAAGGAGTGACAGGGCTTAAAAAGGCTAAAAAAAGGAAGGTAGAGTATCTTAAAAGATAGAGGTAACTGAGTTGGGGTACCATAGACCCGTCATCACAGCTACTAGGACCCTAAGTCTACCTGGTCATAAAGGTAGTTGACCCAACACGTCCTGAGGTCCCCGATGAACAATCCGTGAAGTGCGTTCTCCATGGGTAACTCAGTAGCACTAAAATGAGAGGTGAAACTTATACCTGCCATACTGGTAAGGATGCCTTAGGAAAGAAAGAGAAGGGGAGGTTTAGCTACAAAGCTGGAAACACTCCAAACAAAAGGACTTACACCCCATTTAGGTCGAGGAGCCTTCTAACACCCTAGACGCGCTAGATAACCACCTATGAAAAGATATGCTGGGCCAGTCGGGTTGAAGAAGCACGGGGGCTCCTCCTCAGAACATGAAAATATGATGTAATTATCTAGAGTGGTCCTTAAGTATTGTGGAGGCCCTATTAATATATGTAGGAAAGTAAAATTGTAATTTCTAAATCCTGAATATTTTACTCCTAAATTTTAATTATCTTGAAGTATTTATTTAGAATTTTGTAGAAAGTTAGGAATTTAAGACCTAAAGAGCCTATATTGCATCGTGATCCCAGAAAAATCACAGAAAGAAACAAGGAAAACAATTCAGACAAATGTAGGCATGCAACATGATGCAAAAAAAAACCATATCAAAATAATAAATAGGCCGGTGCCGCAGGGTTGGCAACATATCCCAGAAAAGAAAAAGACAGCCGGACTCCGCATATACATGCCCAGTCATAATTATATAGATCAATATAAAATAAAGAATTAAGATACGAGGCACGAGTATTTGCTCTTCGTCTCCTCCACGTGGTTCCTGCGATAAATGTTTTAGAACCCGTGCACATATCTTATTTCTGCTACAGAACTCTTCTAGACTCAAAATAGTACATATGAAAAGAAAAGACTCAAAATAATACATATGAAAAGAAAAGACTCAATAATGAAAACAAGTCTTAGCGGGAAAGCTCACATGCAAATAAACAATCCTTTTATTTTGGGCTGCTTCCTTTGGAAAAGAATTCAAAATTCCCTCCAAATTCCCTTCAAAAGTCAACTCTTTTTAATTTAAAAGATGTGTCATTTGATCCAAGAGGTATATCTCTTCATTCTAAAGTGTCTAGATGCATTGAATTACTCCAAGAGGTGTGTAGAATAAGTGTCCCTTTGAAAATTCACGCAAAATACATCTCAAACTGCCTTATTTTGAAAAAAGTCATCCCTAGCGCATCATGCGTCAGCTATTGGCGCATGATGTGCAATCCCAAATTTGGCTGTTTTGGCTTCGAATTTTGTCATTTTTGCCGTTTTTGCTTCAAATGCCTAAAAATGATATAGCTGCAACAGAAACAAAAAAATAACCTTCTTTAAAGTGCAATATCACAAAAAACAGGCATAATATAGGTACTTAAAATAGTATATTATTTTAGTGTATCAAAATCTCCCAAACTTAAATGTTACTTGTCCTCAAGTGACACTTTTATTAGATAAAAGCATATGACTTAGGATAGAGATTAAATTATAACTTCTATACATTAGTTTAAGAAATAGAATAACAAAATTTAAGAAAAACGCTTTGATAACTTAGATTCAAACTCTAAGTCTAGGAATACTTAGTAATCAAATTTAAGATTTCTGAATCTCTATTCATTTCAAGAAGAATTGCAATTTGTCATATTAAGGACATTTAGAACATTCAAATGAAAAAGAACTTCATGAAAACTTTACTAGGAATGCTAATAATACTACAATATAAGTTTATAAAATATAATAAAGCTCATTCCTTAAGTTGGTTCAAGTGAAGCCAATTTTCGATTAGACATCTCCTCAAGCTTCTCCTCACTTATTTTTCTTTTATTTTTCTTTCTTCTATTTTTTTAATCTTTTTCTTTTAGGATCTTTTCAATCCTTTCTTTTCATTTTTTTTTATTTTTCAAGTAAGGATTACTATATCTGGATAGTCTTTAATAATTTTGAACTTCACTATACTTTTCGTAAAGTTAAAACTATATACCTTCTTCACTTTATAAATTCATATTAGTTTATGATTTTTCATAAAATATCATTCTTTTCTTTTTACATGAAACTCTAAAATTCTTAACACTTCAAAAATAAAATTTTCTTTATTTTAAATAGAATGAAATAATCTTACCCTATCATACCAAATATCTTTAACTTTAGAATTGATATACAGTATTAAAAACTCTTTACCTAAATATACCACAATATTTATAAACATAAGTATAGTCATTTAAAGTTAAATCTTATTATCCCAGGCCATTTTAAATTATGTTTAAAAAAATATAGTTACTTAAGGACAAATAAAATTTAGTTTACTCCTTTTCAAAATAAATTTTTCTTTCCCCCAAACATAATTTTTTAAGTGATTTTAAAAATATTTTTAGCATAAAATTTTGTAGGTGAAAGAAAACAATAAATGCATGAAAATAAAAACTGACACGTAGAGGATTTTTGACTATGAAACTGGGTTCTGGTATACTACATATACTAACTGCAAAACTACATACAGGCTTTAAAGGATTAAATAAAATATAATACATTCTAGAGAACTTGCTGAGAATTAAGAACATAAATACAAAAACTGAAAAAAAAATAAACTGACAAACTATACTGAAAGTTCAAAAAATGCAGAAAAGGTGAAAGTCTACAGTTACTATTACAAATTCAGTTCACAACACAACATAAAAGTTTTTGCTACAACAGTTTTCAAATGAAAGTACTTCACAATACAAACAACAACAACAATCAAACATAAAAAAACATAGTAAACTAGACTCATAAAATATCAATCCTTATCTCCTTCCTCTTCATTATCTGTTTCTTCTTCTTCTTCTTCTCCTTCTTCATCATGAATGGGAGTATTGGGAGTGAAACTATTGCAAGTAGAAAAGTCCACATTAGGTTCACCCCTAAGATGTGTTATCATGGAATTCTCAAACTCAATATCATGCTAAACTCTACTCTACTGATATTCATCATTATATGCATTCCTTGCTTCTATCTCTCCCAACAAAGTTTGAATATTAACTATATCCATTTGATGAATAATGAGTTGATCCATAATACCTTCAAGCAATGTAGATCGATAAGTAGATACCCCTGCAAGCAGAAAAGTCCACATTAGGTTCACCCCTAAGATGTGTTATCATGGAATTCTCAAACTCAATATCATGCTAAACTCTACTCTACTGATATTCATCATTATATGCATTCCTTGCTTCTATCTCTCCCAACAAAGTTTGAATATTAACTATATCCATTTGATGAATAATGAGTTGATCCATAATACCTTCAAGCAATGTAGATCGATAAGTAGATACCCCTGCAATAAATGTAGATGGCCTATTCCTTCTTTCACTTCTAGACTCAACAAATGATTCTACTCTTTAAATCATATGCCTCTTAATCGGATTCCGTGGCTGTAATCTCTCTTCATTTCTATGAGATTCTACTTTTGATTGTTTACATAGAAGGAAAATCAAGGTAGGGTATCCCAATTCTTCAGCTGTAGAACTACCAGTTATACTCCGAGCATGCTGAATTATAAGTGCACCAACATCTATTGCCTTCATATTTTGAATGCAATAGTTTAGCACAACTCTATCTTTTGTAACATCAACTAAATGATTTGTTGGCAACAATTTGGTAGAAATGAAGTGGTGCCATATTTTGGTTTGAATATAATATTCCATTCCCCTCTTTCATCAGTCAAAAAAGATATCACTTCCTCCAATGATGAATCAATCATCACAAATGCAGCATATTCATCAAAAAATACACCTCTTAAACCATAAAAAGTATTGATCTAATCATCAATAAAGTCAACTTGCTTACCTCTCACCAAGATGTGATCATTAACAGTAAATCTCAGGCTTTCATAAAACTCCGAACAATCGGGACAATTGCTACGATAGTGAAGTAGTAGAATCTTTCCCAATTCCTAGCAAGAATCAGTCTCTCGACCTCGCCACCTGGGTTTGCAAATGCCCGTTCTTGGATCATTCTTTTTGTCTCCATCTAAGTATTATAACTATGCTGGGCTTTGAAACTAACAAATTTTCATGCATAAAAGTCCTCAGACGGCCTTTCTCTCTTAACTCGCGGAGTCATTTGAAAATTCTATGAAAATCCAAATATAGTTCAAATAAATTACTAAATAAAAAATCTAACTCTTCAAGCAAGGTTATTAGGTAAGAAACTTTTCACTATGAGTTTTCTTCAAGCATTTTCATCAAAAACACCAATTTTCGGATCTCCCAAAATCCATGGTGAAAATAAAAAATTTCAAAGTTAAGGTGAAGCTCGTACCAAGAGAAGATGATATCTATAATTTTAAGCCTCTGAATCCTTCTCTTTCTCCCATAATGTGATGTCCTAGACCAAGGTCTTGAGGTAGAAGATGACTTAAGTAGAAAAAATGGAGTTTGTTTGTGCAATTTTAAAATTTTCTAGGCAATATAGCATTTTCAGACATTCGGCACATCATGTGTTAAAGCTCTGTAAGTTGGCGCATCATGCACCATAGCTCAAATTTTTCAGATTTCAGTTTCTATGGAAATCTGCGTCGTACCACTTTATGTCAACCTTTATTTGACTCAAATAAACCTTTCTAAGCATATATAAACATCACACTAACATATAACTTTCATAAACGATACAAAACTCACATATATTTATATAAAATCTAGGCTATTACAAACTAACATTTTTCAACCCAACAAACATCAAATTCAGCGTTCTATATTAAACCAGCATCCTTACATTGAAATCTAAACATCAAAATTCAAAACATAAACATAGATAGGGATTAGAAAGGAAATGCAATCCAACACAACAAACTAAAAAAAATAGTACTACCCAAAAGCTTTTGTGCATAAATTAAGATCAAACATTATCTTCACTATCATCCTCCTAGATATCTCCTATTAATTAGTAGTGAACATACATATTGTAGAAGGGTCAAAATGAAAATTCATCAGTTGAATTTTACTCCTCAATCCAAGTATGTTTCTTGAACATACATATCATTCCATATTTAGTACGCCCTGTATGTTTTAAATGTTCCTTCAGTCTCCAATCCATATGATCCAAAATTTTAGTAATATTCCCAAATACATGCATGAGATTCTATACCTCTTTCTTTATCTTCTTGATCCTCTTTGAAAGTGTACTCGAGTTTTAGTGTGACTGAACAAGTGATGAATTCTGATATCCTTGATCCATCAGTACATTCATATCATTTTTATCTCCCATTCCAATAAAATAAAGTAGACTTCTGGATCCATCAACTTCCAAGGAAGTAACACTTTTTCCCAGTCCAGTAGCACTTTTTCCAAGTCCATTAGCACTTTCATAAGGTACTTGCGATTACCTGCAAAGTAGGAAAATAATGGATGGATGTCCCAGTCCAGTTGCTGATCCATTCACAATCAAACCCAAATCTGATTTCATAATAATAGCTCCAATAGGTTTTTCGGTTTGAATACAGTAGTTTAGAATGACACTCTCTTTAGTGAACTTACTAATTTTCATGGTAGACAGTAGATTCGATGCAATACAGAAGTGTCAGGCTTTTGGAACTGGATTTGAAAATGATGAAGGAAAACTTACATTTCCATAATCTTTGGCCTCCCAATTTGTATTTTCATCCGTAAGGTAGCGGTAGAGTTCATTCATATTCTCTCTTATAGGGGTAAAGTTTGAATGATGGCACATAGGCACATTTTCAATCATAAACATTTCGTTTATTCTTGAAGGAGTGAACTGCACAAACCTACCTCACATGTAAATCATTCCTTGGTTGATCCCATGATAATTTACATAATATTCTTTTACTATAAGAAGAACAATAGTGACAGTAGTGTAGCAAAGCACTTCCCAACGCCTTTGTGCAAGATTCTCTTTTACTTGAGTATTTGGCGTGTTGAATCCTCGATTCACAAATCCCCTTTCTTTGATAAGACTCTTCTTTACTAGAACTCGATCATGTAATTTTTGTGCATTGAAATAGATGAACTTTCTTTGGTTGAAAATTTGAAATCTAGTAGAGTTTATAGAGTGGGAAGCCATAGGAATTGAAAAGTGGTGACTCTTCCCTCATTTCCCCCCCTAAAATATGTTTTGGAGTTCATTTTTAGAAGTCACATGGAGAATAAACCACCAAAAACCGCCAAAAACTACCATTTGAAACATTTTAAAAATTTTTAAACCCACGGTGCATCATGCGCCAACTCTCTGGAAAGTGGCGCATCATGCACCCATTCCAAAATTTTTGCCATTTCAATTTCGATCCGGAAATTCTCAATTTTTTCATAAAATTAGGCAAATAAAGATGTTTCTAAATATTTTACCAAAAACACAGACTGCAAAAAAGACCTAAACATAAATATATGTAAAATATATCAAACAAAACAAACTTAACAATTAACTAATAATGATACATATGGGTTGCCTCTCACAAAGCACTTGGTTTAATGTCATCAACTCGACATTCCCAGTCTTATTCTGGGTGACCCAAAATTGCTGTCTCTTTGAAAGCTAGTCTTTGACCATCAAAATATGATTTCAATATGTGCCCATTCACTATAAATATTCTTCCAGTCTTGGGGTCTTCACTATTAACTTTCCCATAGGGATAAACTTTTATAACTCTGAATGACACTTTCCACCTAGAATTCAATTTTCTATGAAATAATTTCAATCTTGTATTGCATAATAAAACTTCCTATTCAAGTTCAAATTCTTTTTTTATTATCTTTTGATCATGCCATTCTTTTATCTTATTCGTATAAATCCTTGCATTATCGTAAGATTCATTCATAATTTTCTCAAGCTCATTCAATTGCAATAATCTTTTCACACCAGAATCTTTCAAATTGAAATTGAATTCTTATATAGCCCAATAAGATTTATGCTCCAATTTAACTGGCAAGTGACAAGTCTTCCAAAAAATTAATCTACAAGGGGACATTCCTATAGGTGTCTTATAGGCTGTCCTATTTGCCATTCCCAAATTAAAATTTAGAGACTTTTTATTTTTTCTTGAAATATTCCGTACTCTCTGACACCGATCACATGTTTTGATATATATATTAACAACTCTAAATAGAGTAAGCCAATAAAATCTAGATTGTAAAATTTTATGAACAGTTCTATCAATCCGAAAATGTTCTCCAAATTTAGAATTATGGCATTTTTGAATAATCTCTTGAATTTCTTTATAAGGCACACATCGTCTCATCATTAAATCTTTATATTGCTAATATATATAAGGATCATCCCAAAAATAAGATTTTTCATCATGAATGAATTTCTTTTCCTGCTGTTTTGTTAATCCATATGGTAAAATATCATTAACAATATAATTTACAATATCAGCATACAAAGGTATTTCCCATCTTTTTACAACATAAAGTTGTTCATCAGGAAAAGTTTCATTAATTTCTTTTTCCATATCCAATACTTCTTCTTGTTCTAGCCAAATAGATGATCATCAATTTGATTATCGATCCCTTTTCTATGGACTACTACAAAATCGAACTCTTGCATCAAAAGTACCCATTTAATTAATCTTGATTTAGCATCTTTCTTTTGCATCAAATGTTTAATAGCCAAATGGTCAGTCTGCATAACACATTTAGCTCCAATAAAATGTGATATAAAATTATCAAAAGCAAACACAATAGCTAATAATTCTTTTAGTGGTGGTGTAATTAATTCGAGCATCATTAAGAGTCTTACTAGCATAGTATATAACTTTAAAAATCTTGTCATATCACTGCCCTAAAATAAATCCATTTGCATAATCACTAGCATCACACATTAATTGAAAAAGTTTCTCCCAATCAGCTGAAATATCTATTGGAGCAGTGATAAATTTTTCCCTTAAACTTTCAAAGGATTTAAGGCAATCTTGATTAAAGTCAAATTTTGTATCTTTTTCCAGAAGTTGGCATAGAGGTTTAGTAATTTTTGAAAAATCTTTAATATATAACCTGTAAAATCCAGCATGTCCTAAAAAGCTCCTAACTCCTCTTACTGTGGTAGGTGAAGGTGGGTTTGATATAACCTATGTTTTTCCAGGATTTACTTCCATGCCATTTTTTGAAATTTTATGTCCAAGAAAAATTCCTCCTGCAACCATAAATTGACATTTTTCCTAGTTCAATATGAGATTACTTTTTACAAAATGTTCCAGAACTTTTTTTCAATGATTTAGACATATTTCGAATGCAGTTCCATATACAGAAAAATCATCCATAAAGACTTCAATCCCTTTTCAATCAAATCACTGAAAATTGACATCATACTTCTTTGAAATGTTATAGGTGCATTACATAATACAAAAGGCATTCATAGAAAAGTAAAAGTTTCATAAGGACTAGTAAATGTTGTTGTCTTTTGATTTTCTAGAGTAATAGGTATTTGGTGATAACCGGTATATTCATCTAGAAAAAAAAAATATTTATGCCCAGCTACTCTATCCAACATCTGTTCCAAAAAGGTAAAGGAAAATGATCCTTCCTAGTGGCAGAATTTAATTTTCTATAATCTATGTAGATGCCATAACCAGTAATTTATCTTGTTGATATTAATTCATTATGCTCATTTGTTACTACAATCACATCTCCTTTCTTTGGAACACAGTGAATTGAATTAACCGAAGCATTGTCTTAAATATATTATATTATTCTAGCATCTAACAATTTTAAATTTTTTTTCTTTACAACTTCTTTCATAATAAGATTTAATCTCCTTTGAGGATCAGCTCTAGGTTTATGTTTATCTTCTAATAAAATTCTATGCATACAAATTGAAGGACTGATTCCTTTAATATCAGCTAATGTCTATCTAAGGCTTTCTTATATCGTTTCAAAGTTTCTAACAACTATTTTCTTGCGTATTAGTTAATTTTGAGAATACTATAAGAGGTAATATAGATAAATCTCTTGAAAATGCATACTTCAAATGTGTAGGAAGTGTTTTTAGTTCTAGTTCAAGAGGTTTCTGAAAAGATCAATCAAATTCTTGTTACCTTCTGTAAGATTTAACATTTTAAATCTTTCTTGAACATAATCCATATCCTCTTTACTCACTTCCATAGATTCGTCTTGAATTTTATCCTCATCTTGTTGTTCCATATTTCCTTTTTAAATTCATTTTCAAAATTTTTCTTAAAATATTCATGGCTCAAATATTCATTAATATCCATTTTGAAGCATTCAATCTCTTTCTCTTTTGTAGGGTGTCTCATTGATTTTGTAAAATTAAATAAAACCTCTTGATCACTAAGTCTCAAAGTTAGTTCTCCTTTCTGCACATATATCAAAGCTCTTCCAGTGGTTAGGAATGGTTTTCCTAAAATGATAAAAACTTCTTTATTTTTCTCTATATCTAATACAATAAAGTCCATAGGAAAAATAAATTTATCGACTTTTACCAAAATAACTTCTATAACTCCTTCAGGATAGGTAATCGAATGATCAACTAACTCTAGAATTACAGTTGTAGGTGAAATATCTCTTAAGACCAACCTTCTAAAAATTGATAACGGGACAAGTTTAAAACTAACTCCTAAATCACATAATGGTTTTCCATAAAATTGTTTGCCAATAGCACAAGGAATTATAAAACTTCCAGGATCTTTAAGTTTTTTAGGAAGCTTTTTCTGAATTATAGTGCTAAACTCTTCGCTGAGTGCAACAGTCTCATTATCTACAAAATTCCTTTTCTTATGAAGTATATCCTTCATGAACTTCACATAGCTTGACATTTGTTCCAAAGCAAAAAAAAAATGGAATGTTTATAGTTAATTTCTTCAAAATTTCCAAAAATTATTATCTATATGTTTCTGCTTCAATCTTTGAGGAAATGGAGATGGTGGTTGATCCTGAAACTGCTTATATGCAATAATATAACAATGTCTTTGATGATATTTTTCACTTATGTTTCCTTACTTTGCAACACAACCAAAAACTTGATCCTGACAAAAATAAGAATTTAACTCTTTAATTTATATTGGGATACTACGCAAGTATACGTATTGTTATCAAGTGATATAAATTATTTTGCTTAAGTGTTGAATATTGAATCACAGGTAAATACACAATATGCACGATTGAACAACAAACATTCAATTTTAAAATGACAATTACTTAAACTAAAAATATTTTCAAAGTATTAAAATTCAAATCTTTTTGGTATTTTTAATATTTTGACAGAACAATAACAATTTAAAAAGATAACTTGAGTTTATATAAAAGAAAAGCAGTGAATTTGAAAAATATCTTTCTCCTTATCATGAATCAGTAATAAGTATAAGAATTTTGTTGTGGAAGTATGTGAATTGTGTTGTGCCAAATAGGAGCAATTATATTCTTTACCCTTATTGGAGATGCTATAAGGAACATTGGTGTTGACCTCACTTTTGGTTGAGGTTTAGTTTTTCATCTTTAGTAGCTTAGGGTCTAGCCATAGGACTTTCCTGTTGACTATTCCTATAAAACTAGAAAAGGAACCCTCACCATTAGAAATTCTAAACTCATCCTTGCTCGACTTGAAGTTCCATATATTGGTCCTAACCTCTAGCACTTAGTAGGTAGGGTCAGTATGGAGGATCTCAAGGAGAGTTTCCATAGGATTGCTTGACCTTAGGGTTGACCCGAGTGTTGGTTTGGAGTTAGTTCACTCACTTGCACTCACTTTCACCCACAATCACTCATAAAACCTAAACCCAAAATTGTTGACTTTGATCCTTTGATCTTTTGGGAGACTCATGTAGATGGTCCCCTAAACCTACTAGCCCTAGGCTAGGGTTTAGCTAAGACCAGTACATCAGGACATAGTTGTTTCATTGGTCCATGTCTCATATAGGGTGGTTGGCACCCCAATTTTACCAAAGTGTCCAACTTTGCCTTTTGCCCCTAAATCCACCCAAATTACCTAAATGACCATGAAACCCTAAATTTTGTCAAAATCCTCAAATTCACCCAAAATACCCAAATTTGTTCAAAAATCATTTCAAACCTTTTGAAAATACCCAAGTTACTTAAAACTACCCAAAAATTCCAAAATTACCAAAATACCCCTAAATTTGCCAAAATTACAAAAATAGCCTTAGCACCCCAAACTCCCAAGCAACTCAAAATCTTCTAAACCTCTCATAAAAATCATCCACACAATCTTGATCAATCAATTAAGCTCAAATCAAAATTTTGACGTAAATCAAATTTTAGCGCGTTTTTTTTACCTGATCGGCGACAAGGTTGCCTGGACGATCCCAGATGACAAAACGGACTGCGCCGGTGCGTCCGAAATGTCAATTTTTCCTACGAGAGATGTTCATTTCATAATGATGACGTATCTGGGAGAAAATGCAGAAAATGGAGCTTATAATAATAATGTTATCAATATTATTATTATTATTATTATTATTATTATTATTATTATTATTATTATTATTATATTTAGCTCTTTCATCTCTCTGCCTAAAAAAAATCTTCTAAATCCCTATGCTTTCACTCTCTCAAGCCTCTTGCCCCTTCTCGTTCGCAAACCGACCTGCCCCCCTTCCTCTTTGGCTTCCATCCTATCTCACGCCATAACCAAAGAACATACCTCTTGCAAATCCCCTTCCATGAAACTTGTGTTTTCCCCCTCTAATTTCCTCTTTGGGTAAGCTCCCCAACCAAGGCACTCGATGCCTTGCCTTAACACTCGATGACCTACATCTGCACAACCGCCCTACCTCACCTCGCAACAACAGGCTCCGCCTCTTGTGTTTGGCTCACCCCTGGGTGAGTCCAGGTGAGGTCCTCTTTTCTTCTTTCGATATAAAATTCCCATTTGGGGATTTCCTTAAGCCAGACCAAAATTTGGAGAGTGGGGAGGTGCTGCCAAAGTTCTGAGTCGTTGGTGGTGGTAGAAATTTTGAGGAGTTGCGATTGTTGTCATTGCTAGCTGTCAAAACTTTTATTGTAGTTATCGACAAGTAATCTTTCCATTTACTTTGATTTTCCTTGCTCTTAGCTTGCTTTGGGTTTGGTTACTCGATATTCTGCTTAGTTTTGCTCGATATTTGATACAACAAAAATATACGCATTTTTAGACCCATATTTTATACTTATTTTTGGTGATATTTCACCTTAATGGAAAGTATTTTGATGTTTTCTTGTAGGTTGTTGATTTTTAGGAGCAAAAAAGAAGTAAAAAAGATGGAATTTGGAGTCAAAATAACGTTTTTGAAGAAGTACTCAATGCCGACCACGCCAAGGGCAGCGCTGACGGTGCAGTGTTGAAATTTTTACTCAGCGCCGATGATGCCAAAACTAGCGTCGATGACACCAGAACTAGCGCTGTTGGCGCCAAAGTCTGTTCAACTCCCATTTCTAGAAGGTTTGATGTATTTGGACAATTTTTGAAGAAATTTTGGAGGCACCTCTTGGAGAACCAACGTTGGGCTTTATATGGGGCCAAAATTCAACAGGAAAGTGACTCCTTTTCGCTCCAGGACATTCCTCCACGTTCCATTTTCGCCATTCTTCATAATCCATCTTCATTCCACCACTATATTGGAGCCCATTAATGATTTTTTTTATAGTTTAAAGTTTGTGTGGTGAGATTTAGTGTGAAACTTTCTGTAAGAGTGTTGGAGAAGGAAAAAAGTTAGATATATCTTCTTCCTGCATTTTCTAAGGAAAGACTACAAAGGATTTGCTTTTAGAAAGAGTTTCAGATAATTTTTGTTTGTTTATTAGTGTTGTATGAATTTTCTTTTATACATGAAATTTGTGATTTATTGTGTCTTTTTCATGAAGTCTGAGTAGTTCACTCTATCTTTCTCCCCACTCTAAGATATGGTGAAATGAAGAGATAATATGATGTGCCAATATTAAAATATAAAATAAATTGTGATTATTTTTCAACTCCAAAATTATTTTACATTTAATGTGCCAATATTAAAATATAAAATAAATTGTGATGATTTTTCAACTCCGAATTTAATTTACTTTTCAATGTGGCATAATTAAAATATAAAATAAATTGTGATGATTTTTCAACTCCGAACTTAATTTAGTTTTTAAATCTGGCCAATTGAATTGTTAAAATATGTTGTGAAACATATGATCCGGGAAATGGAGTATGAGTTCTATAACAATTAAAATATGTTGTGAAACATATGATCCGGGAAATGGAGTATGAGTTCTACAACAAAGTGAGGATAAAATTTGATTTCATAGAGAAGAAATTTGTTCATGAAATTAAGTGCAAATAAAAAGGCAAATATTCTTCGTTGAGTGTAGAATTGGAGAATCATTAGGGTGGCAGAATAAAAGCCCCAATTCAGTTTTAGTGTTTAAAAACTACAGTGAGAGTTAGCCTTCAAGTGGAGAGAAGTGGGAGCCTGTTTCCTCCTAGCCTAGCCACATTAGGGACTAACACTAGGATTAGCCAATGATTTTCTATGCACTGTATCAGGGTAGAGAATTATAATTGCTCCTATTTGGCACAATACATATTATAAACATTTATCTCATCTCATTTCACTAGAACCTCATTGTAGTGGGAAGGATGCTTTTTCACATAAGAATTCTTCATTAGATAAACATAGTTAGTAGATTAGTATTTACTTTTTAAACTTTGCATTTCTATTTTGCTAATAGTTAAATACTTTAGTTTTGATAACATCTCAATATTCAAAATTAGAGACAGTGATTTCGTTTGATTTTTTGTAAATTTCTTAGTAAAACTTATATTGGCCAATTTACACCTTCCCTGTGGGATCGATATTTGATGCTTAAATAGAAAGTCCTTTATTACTTGATAACGATACGTATACTTGCATAGAACCCCATTATTAATTGTCTATAATTATATATATTTTACACAACTTACTTTACATATAAAGATCAAGTTTTTTGTGCTGTAGTGGTGTCAACTTCATAAATCCTTACATATAAAAATCGGGATCAAGTTGTTAACGCCGTTGTGTGGGGAAGGTAAGAGTTAAATTTAGATAAATTAAATAGTTTTGATAAATTTGGAAAGTTAGAGATAATATATATACTATAAAAATTTATAAAATAAAAGAAATAAAAAAAAAGAAAAAATCCAAAATTTTTTTTTACTTTGCTTACTTTATTTGTTTATGCAAAATATTGGATATGAAGGCTTAGTACCTTACGATTTAGAGTTAGAACGTACTATTAAAAAAATTCAAAAAACAACAAAGAGAAATTAAAAATTTAAAATAAATGACAAATAACATAGAAAATCCAATAAATGAGAATTAACAAAGACCTTTAAAAGATTATGCGAATCCGACAGTAGATGAACTTCACTTGACTATTCAAAATCCTGATGTTGTTGCTAGTTTATTTGAGCTTAAACTTGTTATTATCTAAATAGTACAAAATAATCAATTTGGAGGATCACCTAATGAAGATCCTAATTTACATCTTGCTAGTTTTCTTGAGATTTGTGCTACATTTAAATATGACGGAGTGTCTAATGTTGGTGTTAGGCTTAGAATTTTTCCTTTTTCATTAAGGGATAAAGCCAAGTCTTAGTTAAATTCATTAGCACTTGGATCTATTAGAACTTGGGGAGAACTATAAAAAAAAATTCTTGGCTAAATAATTTCTACCCTCGAAAACCGCTAAGCCTAGAAATGATATTACATCTTTTTTTCAGTTTGAAGGGGAATTGATATATGAAGCCCGAGAAATATTTAAAGATCTTCTTAGAAAATGTCCACAACATGCTTTGTCAGATTGGTTAATAATTCAAACCTCTTCCAAGGGATTAGTAGGATCACTAAGATCTATTATAGATGATGTTTTGGGTGGATCGTTAATGTCAAAACCTTTTGATGAAGCATATTCTTTAATTGAAGAAATGGATACTAATAATTTTCAATGGCACTCTGAAAGGGTAAATCGTAAGAGAGTAGCCAGTATTCATGATTCTGATACAATGTCTATTTTGACATCTCAAATTACTGCTATTTCTAAAAAGATTGATCACATAGGAGTTAACTATTCTCAAATGCCCCCAATATTAGAAGAAAATTCACTAGGATAGATTATTTATACTCAAACATCTTATGAAACTTTAAACGCTATAAATAATTGAAATAACAATCCATATTCTAACTATTTTAACCTGGATGGAAAAATCACCCTAATTTTAGTTTGAATAACTGTAACAATCCGGTGAATCCATCTGTAAATCTAAACAATCAAGGAAATCGTAATTTTTGACCTTATTATCCTCCAGGATTTAACTCCAATCCTATCCCACAAGTTAAGGAAAAGAAGTTGACGATGGAAGAAAAGATGTTGAATGTGGGAAATCAAATACAAAATCAAGGGGCTGCTATTAGAAATATTCAAAATCAATTAGGACATATTGCTACTGTACTTAGTAGTAGACGTTCTGGAATTCTTCTGAGTACTGTGGAAGTTAATCCAAAAGATCAAAATAAAGAGCAAATAAAAGCTATTCAATTACGAAGTGGAAAATAAGTTGAAACAAGGATCCAAAGAGAAACTAAAGTTGATGGAGAGAAGGAAGAAATGAAAAATGATAAACATGAAAAAGAACAAACACAGGTTCCTTTAGAAAAACCATTACCTCCGTTTCCTCAAAGACTGAAGCAGAAAAATAAAGATAAACAATTTACAAAATTTTTGAAAATCCTTAAGAAATTAACGATAAATATTCCTTTTGTAGAAGCTTTGACTTAAGAAGTTAACGATAAATATTCCTTTTGTTGAAGTTTTGGAACAAATATCAAGTTATGCGAAATTTATAAAGATGTACTAAATAAGAAAAGGAAGTTTACAGATCATGAGACTGTTGCACTCAGTGAAGAGTGTGGTGCTATTATTCAGAATAAGGTTCCTAAAAAATTAAAAGATCCTGGTAGTTTTACTATACCTTATGCAATTGGTGAAAAGTTTTATGGAAAAGCTTTATTTGATTCAGGAGTGAGTATCAATTTTATGCCTTTATCAATTTTTAAATGTTTAGATTTGGGAGAAATTTCCCCTACTACTGTAACTCTTCAGTTAGCCGATCGATCAATAACTTATCCAAAAGGAGTTATAGAGGATGTACTATTAAAGTGGATAAATTTATTTTTCCTGTAGACTTTATAGTATTGGATATGGAGGAAGATAAAGAGATTCATATTATTTTAGAGAGACCATTTCTTACAACAGGAAATTAGATATGGAGGAAGATAAAGAGATTCCTATTATTTTAGGGAGACCATTTCTTGAAATAGGGAGAGCTGTAATAGATGTACAAAAAGGAGAATTAATAATGAGAGTTAATGATCAAGAAGTAAAATTTAATATTACAAAAGCTACAAAAAGGTGAATTAATAAGAGGTTAATATCAAAGAAGTTAATATAGCAAAAGCTATGAAATATCCCGCAATAGAAAAAGATAATGAATGTTTCAGGATGGAAGTAGTTGATTATCTTAGTAATGAAAAGTTTAAGAAAAAGTGTGAAGATAAATTAAGCAAGGAGAAATCTTTGAGAATGAAGATGAAATAAAAGGAGAATATTTGGATTATATTCAGGGCAGATTTGAAATGTTAGACTTGTTGGAAAATAATAGTAAAAATCTTATTCCTTCAAGTATTAAACCACCTGAACTTGAATTAAAGATATTAGCTGCCCATTTAAAGTATGCATTTTTAGGAGAGTCATCTACATTGTCTGTTATTATATCTTCTGAGTTAACTGAAATTCAAGAACAAAAGTTGATAGAAATGTTGAACAAGTATAAAAAAGCTTTTTGATGGACTTTAACAGATATTAAAGGAATTAGTCCTTCAATTTGTATGCACATAAATTTATTAGATGAACAATATGAACCTATAGCTGATCCTCAAAGAAGATTAAACCCAATAATGAAAAAAGTTGTTAAAAAAGAGATTTTGAAATGGTTAGATGCTGGAATTATATATACTATTTCAGATAGTACTTAGGTAAGCCCAATTCACTGTGTTCCATTGAAAGGAGGAGTGACTGTTGAAGAAAATGAGAAAAAAGAAATAATAACAATAAGAGAAGTTACTGGTTGGGAAATTTGTATTGGCTATAAAAAATTAAATATGACCACCAGAAAAGATCAATTTCCTTTACCCTTTTTAGACTAAATATTGGATAGATTAGTTGGGAATAAATATTATTGCTTTTTAGATGGATATACCAGTTATCATCAAATTCCAATTCTTCTTGAGGATCAAAAGAAAACAATATTTACAAGCCCATATGGAACATTTGCTTTTTATAGAATGCCTTTTGGATCATGCAACGCACCTGCAACATTTCAAAGATGCATGATGTCAATTTTTAGCAATTTTATAGAACATGGAATGTAAGTGTTTATGGATGATTTTTCTATATTTGGGACTTCATTTGAGTTATGTCTTAATAAGTTAGAAAATGTTTTGGAAGTATGTGAAAAAGTTAACCTAGTATTAAATCGGGAAAAATGTCAATTTATGGTTGCAGGAAGTATTGTGCTTGGGCATAAAATTTCTGAAAAAGGCATGGAGGTAGTCCTGTAAAAATCTAAGTTATAGAAAAATTGCAACCACCTACTGATGTTAAAGGGGTGAGAACTTTTCTAGGACATGTTGGTTTTTATAGGGGCTACATAAAAAAATTTTCAAAAATAACTAAGCAGCTATGCCAACTTTTAGAAAAAAGATAAGAAATTTGATTTTGACGAAGAATACATAAAAGCATTTGAATTATTAAAGAAAAAATTAGTCACTGCACCTATAATAGTACCACCTAACTGGGAAAAATCATTTGAAATAGTGTGCGATGCTAATAATTATGTTATTGAGGCTATATTAGGACAAAGATAACAAAGTTTTTAAAGTTATATATTATGCTAGTAAGACTCTAAATGATGCTCAAATTAACTATACTATTATTGAAAGAGAGTTATTAGCTATTTTTTATGCCTTTGATAAATTTAGACCTTATTTAATTGGAATAAAATGTGTAGTGCATCTGAAAGAGAGTTATTTGCTATGTTTTTATGCCTTTGATAAACTTAGTCCTTACTTAATGGGAACTAAATGTATAGTGCATACAGATCATTCTGCTATTAAATACTTAATGCAAAAGAAGGATGCTAAACCGAGGTTAACTAGATGGACACTTCTATTATAAGAGTTTGATTTTACTGTGATTGATAGAAACACAAGATTAATTAGATGGATACTTCTATTGCAAGAGTTTGATTTTACCGTGGTAGATAAAAAGAAAAATGATAATCAAATAGATGAACATTTGTCTAGAATAGAAATAAAAATATTAACTAATTTTGCAAATGAAATTTTAGAAAATTTCCCTGATGAACAACTATATAGTATTGAAGAAATGGATGTACTGTGGTATGCTGATACAGTGAATTAAATTGTAAGTGATATTTTACCACCAAATATGAAAAATCCATAATTAAAGAAATTTATACGTAATTCAAAAAACTATTTTTGGGATGACCAATATTTATATAAACAATGTAAAGATCTAATTATTAAAAGTACGTGCCTTATGAAGAAACTCAACAGATAATTGAAAGATGCCATGATTTTGAATTTGGAGGACATTTTGGAATAAATAGAACTGCATATAAGATTTTGCAAGCTGGATTTTATCGGCCTACTATTTTTAAAGATGTTAATGAATATATTAAAATGTGGAATAAAAATCAACGTTTAGGAAATATTTCTAGAGGAAATGAAATACCTCTAAATTATACATTGTAAGTTGAAATTTTTGATGTGTGGGGATTAGATTTTATGGGACAATTTATGCCTTCATTTGGAAACTCATATATATAAATTGCTGTTGATTATATGCTCAAATGGATTGAAGTTATTGTTGTACCCAGATGCGATGCTCGGAGTATTTCTAATTTTTAATTAAAAATATTTTTACAAGATATGGAATGCCGAGAGTAATTATTACTGATGGAGGATCTAATTTCAGGAATAAGAGAATCGAAAAATTAATTAAGAAATATGATATTATGCATAGATTCTCTACTGCTTATCATCCTTAGACTAGCGGTCTAGCAGTGATATCAAATCGTGAAATTAAACGTATTTTAGAAAAACCTGTAAATCCTTATAAATTAGATTAGACTGCTAAATTAGATACTACATTATGGGCATATAGAACTGCTTATAAGAATCTTATAGCAATGTCCCCATATAGACTAATATTTGGAAAAACATGCCACTTACTAGTAGAATTAGAGCAAAAAACATTTTGGGCTATTAAGGAATTTAATTTTAATCTAAAAGATGCTGACTAGAAAAGATTATTGTAAATCAATGAATTTGAGGAAATAAGAAATGAAGCATATGATAATGCAAAAATCTATAAAGAAAAAAATGAACATATGACATGATCGGAAGATTATTCAGAAGAAATTTGAACCTGGACAAGAGTTGTATTACATAATACAAGATTGAGACTGTTTACAGGAAAACTGAAATCTAGATGGTCAAAACCATTTAAAGTGATTAAAGTTTATCATTATGGAACAATTATTATTAAATATCCTAACACTCAAAAGGTATTTAAAGTTAATAGGAATATTTTGAAATATTATTATGAAGGGCACATACCTCAATTTAAAGAAGTTTTAATATTAAGTCAACCCAACTAAACAAATGGTGTGTCGGGCTGACGACGTTAATCCAAGCGCTTTATGGGAGACGACCCATACATATATGTTTATGTATTACTATTTTGTTTGATAAGTGTCTTATATATTAATAGATAATAATCCTACATAATTGCATTTATTATAAATTAAGTCAAATATTGGTATTGGAGAAATAGTTAGAATTAAATTGAACGAAAAATGAAAGTCGCAAAATTTTGGCCACTAGTGCAGATGACACCAGAATGGGTGCTGACGGCGCCCAAGAAATTGGGCCTCAGTGCCGACAACACCAATCAGGAGTGCCAATGATGCCAAGAGCAGTTTGATGGTTCAAACAACTTTTGATAGACTTTGGCGGGATTTCGCTCCATAATAACCGCTAGGTGGTGTTTTTAAAGTCTTAAAAACTTCTTAGGACACCTTGAAACTTCCTATTTTTGGATTCCATGGCTTCCATTTCCAGAAATACTTCAAGGTATGGAGTTTTGAATGGAAGCATGTTTATTAGTTTGGATGCGCAAAGGTTATACGATAAAGTTATTACAAAGAAGAGATTGATCAATGAAAGAGGATTTGTTAATCATGGATTGATCAATTCAAGTGCTCCAATTGACATGATCACTTTCCAAAGGTGATGGGATGTTTTGTGTTACACTACCACTGTAGTGTTATGCATGTAGTGAAGGAGTTCTATGCCAATCTACATGAAATTACCCAAGGTGCTGCCTTCGTACGAGATAAGGCTGTTTATAATTTTTTTTAACGGATGAAAGTGTATGTGGGAAGTACGAGATGAAGGATATATTAGTTTTTCTGCTTCATCACTTAATCCAATTTCAAAGCAGTGGAATTTCTTTATTTGTGCAAAATTACTCCCCACTGTGAAGATTACTAGAGTTACCAAGGAAAGTGTTATTTTAAACTAATGCATTCAAATGGAAAATACCTATGATATAGAATCAATCATATTTAAATATGTTATGGGTATCATTATGAATGGGCCAATTTATGGACTTGGGCATCCTTCCACAATTTTTCTGATTTGCAGTCAATCCCAAGTGCCATATGAAAGTTGGGAAAAAAAATTACTACAATGGGAGCCCATGATCCCTATTGATGATCAGTATGTTGGTAATGGAAATGAAGCACTAAATGCTATTATGGATTATTCATCACATGCTTCAACTCCATTTATAACACTACGAGTAGGAAGTTCGCTTGATTTGGAGAAAAAAATGAAGAAAATTGAAAGGGAATTCAGAGTATTATGAATGCAGTAGGAGATGTTAAGTAACTTTTTGATCACCTTGATTCGAGAATGAAAGAAAATTTTGATCATACTGAAACTTTTGAAGTAGGATTAGTTCGGATGTTTAAAGAAAATGGTGGATCGAAGAAAATTTGACAGATCAATTCCCGTACCGATCCTTCTACAACCTATATGTTCATTACCAATCCTAGGGAGATATTAAAGGAGGTGAAAGCACTGAAGATGAAGCGAAATGACTGAAGACTTTGGATTCTCTACTTGCTTAAGAATATTTATGTATTTGATGTAATTGTGTGGATTTGATTTGATTTGGTTTTGTTTGTTTTTGCTTTAGAATTCTGAACTTTATTTATATGTATAGTTTTGTGTTAGCGTTTAGTGTTGTGGCTTGATTTTGACATTGATTAGTTTGCTTAATAGGTGTAAATGTGTGATTTTTCAAATGTGTTTGTAAAAAGTGTATTTTCATATATAAAAGTTAGTTTAATGTTGTTTGTGATAATGATTGTTTGTGAATGTTTATTTGTGAATTATTGTTAGATAAAAAATTTTGTTTAAAAATACTAAAAAAAGCTTTGGAGTAAATTAAAAGGAAATTGAAAATTTGAAAAAATCAAAATAGTGAATCTCGGGCCTTCAGCGCTGACGGTGCTGGCATGGGCGCTGATGGCGCCTTCGACCTGACAGCTGTAATAAGCACTTTAATTCGCAATTTTCACCGCAAAACCTCCATTTTTACCCTTAGAGTCAACTTCAACCTTCGGTTTTAACACTTAGAGCTTGATTTTGGGCAGATTTGAGGCAATTTAGAGGCAAAGGAACATCAGATTTCATTTTCTCTTGGTAAGAGCTACACTTTAAAGTAAAAATTTTTGATTTTCACCAAAGATTTTTCTCACATTGCCTAGATTTGAAATTTGTGTTTTTTTGAGATATTTTGAGAAAATGCTTTGGCAAAAAACTTTTACTTAGTGGATTTAAGTTTACAATGCTTTACATTTTGATTTTCGGAATTTTAAAATTTATTCGGATTTTTATCAAATGTTTTCTAGATTTCTTATCACACATAAAAGCCTCTCTAAAAATCTATGAAGTCTTCTTCTTTTATTTTGGGTTGCCTCCTTTGGAAAAGAATTCAAACTTACCTCCAAAAGTCAAATTTTTTTAATTCAAAAATGTGTATTTTGATTCAAGAGTCATATCCCTTCCAAGATGTCTAGATGCATTAAATTACTCCAAGAGGTCCGTAGAAGAAGTGTCCCTTTAAAAATTCACACAAAATTTTTTTCGAACCATTTTAATTTAAAAAAGCCGTCCCTGGCGCATCATGTGCCGATTTGTCACATCATGCGCTAGCTCTCTGGATTTTAGCGCACCATGCGCCAATCTGGCGTATGATGCACCAGAATCCCAAATTTGGCTGTTTTGGCTCTAAATTTCATCCTTTTAGTCATTTTTGCTCCAAATGCCTAAAATGATATACCTGCAACAAAAATACAAAAATACCCTTCTTTAAAGTGCAATATCACCAAAAATAGGCATAAAATAAGTACTTAAAACAATATATTATTTTGGTGTATCAGAAGATGAGAGATTTCTTCTTCATTACACTTCTTAAAGAGAATTGAGAGTGATTATAAAGAGAGAAAAGCTAAGAGAGAACTTCTAGGGATTTTCTTGGGAAGGGTTGTCATTAAGTTGTATTTTTATCTCTTTTGTTTTGTAAACTTATTTTTCTATATGAAATTCATGTTTTGTCGTATCCTTCTCATGAATTCTGAGTAGTCTTCTTTATCCTTCTCTCTACTTTTAGATATGGTTTTATGAAGAATAGATTTTATTTTTCATGATTTTAAATGATAATAATTTGTGATGATTTGAATTCCGATCTTCATTTACTTTTTGATCTACGAATTGAAACGTTAAAACTTGTTGAGAGACATAAATCTTTAAAGGAGATATGATTTCTACAACATAGGGAGAATCACATTTGATTTCTTGGGAGAGTATGTCATCCATAGGATTGGGTGCAAATAAGTAGGAAAATAAACTTTGTTGGATGCAGAATTGAAGATTTTAAGGTGGTAGGTTAAAATCCACAATTTGGTACAGTTGATTGAAAACTAATGCTAGATTATTTGCCCTCAAGGGAAGGAGTAGTGGGGGCTCTGGAGTGGCAGCCGATATCCTCCCAGCCTAACCACAAAATTAGGGACCAAACTCTAGATTAGTCAATTTTATTTATAGTACTCGGAAGAGGGTAATGAATACAATTGCTCCTATTTGACACAAAATAGTTTTTATATAAATTTTCAAAGGATTTCAATTTCTTCACAATCCATATACTCATTATAAAAGGGAAGGATGCTTTCTTAAATTTGAACTTTCCATCACAGCAAAAATTTGTTTTATTTTCTTAATTTTACTTTTGAAAGTTTAGTATTTAATTTAGTTTAACTTCTGTAGTATTACATCTGCATTTTAATTATCACTCACTTGAGTAGTTAATTTTCAAATTTCACACTCTACATTTACTTTTTTTTGTTTTTGTTATAAATTAATTTTCATAACTTAAAGGATTTTCCAACTTCCCTCTAGGATCAATGTCCAGGACTCCATTAGAGCACTTTATTACTTGAGCGATACATATACTTGAGTTAATATTAAAAGGGATTTGACCATTTAAAAAGAGTTTTAAAAGATAAATTATTTACATAAAGAGTATTTTTGTTGGGATTATACTGCATATTTATTATATATCTGCCGTGTGTGATTTTATAATGCTGAAAAATATTTACAAAATTATCACACTAAATCACCCTCCCATCAAGTTTTTGGCGTCATTGCTGGGGAAGTAACAAAAAGTATTAGTCAGTATTTTATTTCTTTAAAAAAATAAAAAAAATTGTTTGTAGTTTAGTTTGAACATTATCTTATTTAAGTGCTTGCTTGTTTTTACATATCTGCTTTATTTTTTTAATGCTTAGTGTAAGAGCTAAAAATTTAATACCTTAATATTCTGAGTTAGAAATAACTGTTAGAAAAATTTGGAAACAACAAAAAGAGAAAGATCAGTTTAGTAAAATGGCTTGCAATTTAAAAATGTTGGAAATGGAAATGAACATCATCAGAGACCTTTAAGAGATTATGCTAATCAAAAAACAAATGAAATTCATTTAAGTATACAAAACCCTAATTTAGCTATCAATTCATTTGAGCTTAAACCTGCTATTATCCAAATGGTACAAAACAATCAGTTTGATGGAACACCTACTGAAGATCCTAATTTACATCTTTGTTGTTTTCTAGAATTCTGTGCTACATTTAAATTTGATGAAGTGTTGAATGATTCTATCAGACTTAGTCTTTTTCCTTTTTAATTAAGAGATAAAGCTATGACGTGGTTAAACTTATTAACACCCGTGTCTATCAGAATATGGGGAGATTTATTACAAAAATTCTTATCTAAATATTTTCCACCTTAAAAAACTGCTAAGCTTAGAAATGAGATCACATCTTTTTATCAATTTGAAGGGGAATCAATTTATGAAGCCTGGAAAAGATTTAAAAATCTCTTTAGAAAGTGTCCACACTATGCGTTGCCTGGTTGGTTAATAATTCAAACTTTTTATAATTGGTTGGTTGGATCTCTTAGATCGATAATTGACGTTGTTGCTGGTGGATCATTAATGTGAAAAGCATTCGATGAAGCATATTCATTAATTGAAGAGATGACTACAAATAATTTTCAATGGCCCTGCGAAAGGGTAAATCCAAAAAGAGTAGCTAGTATTCATGATTGTGATGTTATATCTATTTTAGCTGCCCAAATAGCTACTATATCAAAGAAGATAGATCAATATGGAATTACTTATTCTCAGACAACACCTGTACTTGAGGAAAAATCTGTGAGACAAATGATAGAATCTTAATCTTCTTATGAGATTTTAAATGAAATAAAAATTGGTTCTAATAACCCTTATACCAATTATTATAACCCTGGTTAGACGAATCATCCAAATTTTAGTTGGATAATAATAATTATAATGCTGCAAATCTGCAATGGGGAAACAACATTACGAACCCATTAGGAAACTCCAACAATTAAGGGAACCAAGCTTATAAAGCTTATTACCCATAGTTTTAATAATTCACAGAGTAATGAAAAAAAATTATCAATGGAAGAATTGATATTGCAGATTGGAAGTCAATTACAAAGTCAAGGACCTGCTATCAAAAATATTGAAAATCAATTAGAATGTATTGTTACTGCACTTAGCAATAGACCTGCAGAAGCATTGCCTAGTAATGTTGAAGTAAATCCTAAATATCAGATCAAAGAGTAAATTAAAGTTATTCAATTGAGAATTGAAAAAGAATTAGAAAATAGAGTTCAACAAGAAGTTGAAGTAGAAAAAGATGAGGTCGAAAATGAAACTTCTAGTGAATATTTTCATTTTGAGTTGGAAAATTTTATTAAGCCAATAAAAATCACATTAGAAAGACCACCCTAAACCCTAAAAAGATTGAAGCAAAAATATAAAGATAATCAATTTTCAAAATTTTTGGAAAATTTGAGGAAATTAATGATAAAAATTCTATTTGTTGAAGCTTTGGAACAAATGTCAAGCTATGTGAAGTTCATGAAAGATATACTTAATAAGAAAAGGAAGTTTGTATATAATGAGACTGTTGTACTCAGCGAAGAGTGCAGCATTATAATTCAAAAAAAGCTTCCAAGAAAACTTAAGGATCATGGAAGATTTACAATTCCTTATGCTATTGGCGAATGATTTTATAGAAAAGTTTTATGTGATTTAGAAGCCAGTATTAATCTTATGTTGTTATCAATTTTCAGAAGGTTGGACTTAGAAGATATTTCACCTATAACATTAACACTTCAGTTAGCTGTTCATTTGATTACCTATCCTAAAGTAGTTATAGAAGATGTTTTGGTAAAAGTCGATAAATTTACCTTTCCTTTAGACTTTATTGTGTTAGATATGATAGAAGATAAAAAAAATTCTTATCATTTTAGGAAGATCATTCCTAGATACTGGAAGAGCTTTGATAGATATGTAGAAAGGAGAACTAACTATAAGAGTTAGTGATCAAGAGGTTACATTTAATATTGTAAAATCAATAAGATACCTGAAAAAAAAACAAGCAATTGAATGCTTCAGAATGGATATTAATGATTATTTAAACCATGAATATTTTAAGAAAAATTTTGAAAAATAATTTAAAAAGGAAAACATGGAACATCAAAATGAGGATAAAATTCAAGATGAATCTATGGAAGTGAGTAAAGAGGATTTGGATTATGTTCAGGAAAGATTTGGAATGTTAAATCCTATAGTAGGTAACAAGAATTTGATTCCATCTATTTTGAAACCTCCTGAATTAGAACTAAAAACACTTCCTAAACAATTAAATATGCATTTTTAGGAGATTTATCTACATTACATGTTATAGTATCCTCAGAATTAACTGATAGACAAGAAAAATAGTTGTTGGAAACTTTGAAAAGATATTAGAAAGCTTTTGAATGGACATTAGCTGATATTAAAGGAATCAATCCTTCAATTTGTATGCATAGAATTTATTAGAAGATCAACATAAAACAAGAGTCGACCCTCAAAGGAGATTAAATCCTATGATGAATAAGTTGTAAAGAAAGAAATTTTAAAATGGTTAGATGCTGGAATAATATATCATATTTGAGACACTACTTGGGTTAGTCCAATTCACTGTGTTCCAAAGAAAGGAGGTGTAACTATAGTAACAAATCAACATAATGATTAATATCAACAAGACAAGTCACTGGTTGGAGAATCCGCATAGATTATAGAAAATTAAATTATGCCACCAGGAAGGATCATTTTTGTTTAACCTTTCTAGACCAGATGTTGGATAAATTAGCTGGGCATAAATTTTTTTTGTTTTCTAGATGGATATACCGGTTATCACCAAATACTTATTACTCGAGAGGATTAAGAAATAAACAACATTTGCTTTTCTACGAATGCTTTTTAGATTTTGTAATGCACCTGCAACATTTTAAAGATGTATGATGTCAATTTTTAGTGATTTGATTGAAAAAGAGTTTGAAGTCTTTATGGACAATTTTTCTATATTTGGAACTTCATTTGAAATATGTTTGGGAATTGTGAAAAGAGTAATCTCATATTGAACTGGGAAAAATGTCAATTTATGGTTGCAGGAGGAATTGTTCATGGACCTTAAATTTTAGAAAATGATATGGAAGTAGATCCTACAAAATTACTGGTTATATCAAACCTACCTCCACCTACCACAATAAGAAGAGTTAGGAGTTTTCTAGGACATGCTGGATTTTACAGGAGATAAATTAAAGTTTTTTAAAAAATTACTAAGCCTTTATGCCAACTTCTGGAAAAAGATACAAAATGAATCTAATCAAGATTGAAACTTTAAAGGAAAAATTGATCACTGCTCCTATAATTATTTCACCTGATTAGGAGAAACCTTTTGAATTAATGTGTGATACTAGTGACTATGCTATTGGAGCTGTTTTAGGGAAGTGATATAATAAGATTTTTAAAGTTATATACTATACTAGTAAGACTCTTAATGATGCTCAAATTAATTACGCCACCACTGAAAGAGAGTTATTAGCTATTGTGTATGTTTTGATAAGTTTATATCATATCTGATTGGAGCTAAATGTGTTGAGCATACTGACCATTTGACTATTAAATATTTGATGCAAAAGAAGGAGGCTAAACAAAGATTAATTAGATAGGTACTTCTGATGCAAGAGTATGATTTTGTAGTAGTTGATAGGAATGAGATTAATAGTCAAATTGTTGACTAGCTGTCTAGGCTAGAGCCAGAAGAAATACTTGATTTAGAAAAGAGATTAATGAAACTTTTCCTGATGAGCAACTTTATGTTGTAAAAGGATGAGGAATACCTTGGTATGCTGATATTGTAAATTATATTGTTAGTGATATTTTACCATATGAACTAACAAAATAGTAGGAAAAGAATTTCATTCATGATGTAAAATCTTATTTTTGGGATGATTCTTTTTTATATAAGCAATGTAAAGATTTAGTGATGAGACAATGTGTGCCTTATAAAGAAATTCAGGAAATTATCCAAAAATATCATAATTCTGAATTTGGAGGACATCTTGGGAATGATAGAACTGCTCATAAAATTTTACAATCTGAATTTTATTATCCTACTTTATTTAAAGATGTTATATATATATATATATATATATATATATATATATAT
>JXCR01135790.1:3113-101822 GCA_002079205.1 Phalaenopsis hybrid cultivar | reverse complement strand
TATATATATATATATATATATATATATATATATATAAATATATACCGCTATGTATCCTGCTACGGATTTAATTTCTACCATTTATTTGTGTAACCTGGATTGTAGGCGTAATCATCTTCTTCAAATCTACCCTTACATTATTTGTTGGTTTATTTGGATGGCTCGGAACGATATTAAACATGCTAATGGAAAGGCTCGTTGCTCTAATGTTTTCGCCAATATTATTTCTTTTACTCTTAGAATTTTTAAGTTGAGTGGTATGAAGGAAAACTTTTACTCTGATATTACTTATTTCGAATCTCATGTACACCCTTCTCTGGGTAAGAAGACTATGTCGTAACAAACATTACTGGTTAGATGGCGACCGCCTTCTATTGGGTGGGTAAAAGTTAATACGGATGGGAGTTGGAATCCTATTAATGATGGTTTTGGTGGAGTTGCGAGAAACGACAAGGGTAACTGCATTTTATTTTTTTCTTCACCTTGCTCTGCAGCCTTGCATTTGGAAGTTGAAGCCCATGCACTTTTAATGGCTGTTACTATTGTGACATCTTTAAATTGGTAAAATCTTGAGATTGAGACTGATTCCAAGCTCCTTTTTGATGTCTTAAATCTGGGTAAGCAGGTGATTTGGGATATTGCTTACTATATAAATTGTATTAAACATTTTTCTTCTATTATTTATGTTATTTGGAAGTTTGTTCATGAGGAAGGTAATAAGGCAGCTAATTGGGCTGCTAAACTTAGGGCCACGAATTGTAATGTTTTAGTTGCCACAACCCCGCCCTTCCCTATAAAAGTTCTAATAAATGGTGATACTTTGGATGCTCCATTTGTCCGAAATGTTCGTAAATGATGTTGGTTGGTTTGCAATTTCCTGTTTTATTTTTTGAGCATGGAGGATTTATTTTCGGTTTTGATTTTCGGCTCTCATGGAGCTTCCTCTCATTTTGCATTGTTCTTTAGTTGGTTTTCATTTAAGGTTTATCAATATTTATTATTTGATATACTACTGGGATTTGGCCCGTGCTTACCTAAAATCTGGAGGTTTCTTCAGTATATACTATATGTGAACATTTGAGATTCCCTTTCCATCATAATTGTAGTTTATGTGGAGATTGTGAGCTATAATATATGTGCAGATTTAAAGGAGATATTTTTGTTTACCATGGATTTGCTCTTGTGGACCCATTTACCCTTGTTGCATGATGATTTAAAGGCCTTTATCAGTGCTTTCCTGCAGAAATTGCTAGGCTTTGATTGTGAAACTATTGAATTCTTGGATATAATTTTTTGAAGAATTTATATGCTTTATTTTGGGCGCTTTATTTTTCTGCTAAAGGAGTAGTTTTTGGGGCTTTCGGGTAGGTTGGGGAAGGATTCCACCTGTTAGCTCTTCTCCGAGATGCCTCAGATAGAAGCTCTACCTTATTATGGTTCAATGAAATATCCTTTCGATGCTCATTTTTCTTGGAGTTTCTCTCTTTTCGTATAGGTATCTTGGTATTAAAAAGGACGACCCGAGTCCCATCTTTTGTTTGTTTATTTTATGATTCACTTACAGACAATTGGGTAAACTTTTTCTTCTAACAAGTATGCAATTGATGCTGTTGTTTGTGTTTTGTGTTGGGAATTTTTGCGTGGAGTTGTACTGTGGACAAGGAACCCCCATATTTTGAGTGAGTCTTGTATCCTTTTTTGGGTTTTGGTGGCGGGGGATCCTTTCCCAAATATTTTGTTACTGTTTTNAGGAAAGGAGCAAGTGAAATATATATATATTATGGAAGGAGTAGTGCTCCAACTATGTTAAAGGAAAGAAAAACTAAAAGGATACAAAGAAAAACCAAGGGAACCCTTTATAAGAAGCAGGGTGATCCCTTTAAAAACCTATGAAAACTTAGCCTAACATAGGGTAGGGAAATGGGATCCCCTTCCAAAAGTAAATGCAAAGAAGGATTACAGGATTTGCTAATAAGAGGATGTTCACTGCAAAGTCCCATTCGAGAGAGCCAATTTGCAAGCCTATTACCTTCTCTATGGATATGGGGGACAAAAAGTTGAAAATCCTTCCTCATATGCTGAATTTCCTTGATTAAGTATATGGGGTGCCAAGGTCTGTCTGTTGCTCCATTCATAATATTCACTAATGTAATAGAGTCTGATTCCACCCAGAGATGATGAAAACCAAGTCCGTTGGCAAGGAGGAGGGCCTAGTATAAAGCCAATGTTTCAGTTTCTAATGGGTCTTGGCAAAAGTGGGATATTGGAAGTAGAGCAGACAAACACCTCTATAATCCCTAAAGACACCACCCATACCAACATGGGGATGAAGAAAAACTGCCATCAATATTAACCTTGACCCATCCTTGCTGAGGAGATAACCACTTCACTAGTATAGGCTTAATAGTGTTGTAATTGTTCTGAATTTCCGAAGAGAAAATCTGAGGGAAACTCTTGAACATAATGAGTTTTTGTACATAAGTAATACACTGATTAGCCACATTCTTCACCCTAACCTCAGCCTCCTCAAACTTCATTTTGTTCCTAGCCGTCTAAACAAACCAAGCCACAATGCAAGGCACCACAAATAGTTTTCTATCCAGCCAGTCTTGCCAGCACTGATAAAAGTTCTCATAGGATAGATTTAGGATTGATAACAAAGCCTGACTTAAGAAATTTTCCCAGATTAGTTGCACAGTGGAGCATTTGAAGAATATGTGATTTAGAGACTCCTCTTCCTGTTTACATAATACACACCAAGATGCCCCCCTAAGCCCCTTCAATTTCAGAATATCATCAGTGGGGAGAATTTTGTGGAAAAGCCTCCAGCTGAAAAAAGACATTGATGGAGATAAAAATTTGCTTCATACTCTTGTACCCCACTCCACCTCCTATTGAGGGAAACAAAACTCACTAATGAAGGCAGATATAGAATGTGAATGTCCCTTTTTTACCACCAATCTATCCTTTTTTGAGGGTTCAATGAAAATTTGCTGAATTCTAGAGAGTTGAGAATGATCACAAACAACATTGAGTGCCTCAAGATTCCACCCCCCATTCACCCAAAAGTCAGCCACCTGAGAAGAAACATCAGGCAAGTATAAGGACCCAGTATCATAGCCCATATTCCCATACAGAATCCAATTTTCTAGCCATAAATTAACTTTATTCTTCCCCACTTCCCAAAAGAAAAGCATTTCAGCCTCATCCCTAATTCTTAGCATCTTGGCCGAAATAATAGATTCACCCAATTTCCTTTCAACTTGACTGGGGTGGATGTGTCTGCAATATTTTCCCATCATAAATTTAGACCAGAGGGAGTCTTGTGATCTAAAATTAATCCAAAGTTTGCAAAGATTAGCATGTATGAGGTGAGAGAAGCTTTTGAAGCCCAGGACCCCAGCTTTTGTAGCCTTACAAACCTTACTCTAGCTAGTCCAATGTAATTGCTTCCTTTGTCCTGACCACAAAAACCTATTAAAAATTTTATCTAGACTCTTCTATGTAGATTTCTTCATTACTGTAATCTGCAACAAATAAGCTGGTAGAGAGGATAGGACACTTTTGACAAGAGTAATTCTTCCACCATTTGACAGATAAATTGACCCAACATTGGAGTTTGGCTTGAATTCTTTCCACAATATGATCAAACTGAACTTGTTTTGTTCTACTTTTCATAAGAAAATCACCTAAATATTTGATTGGAAGTTGACCAACACTAAAACCAGTGAAATCAGAAATCCAATTCTTCATAACAGGCTTAATCTTCTGACTAAGCACAACTACACATTTCTGGATATTCAAAATCATGCCAGAGCTTCTTTGGAAATCTTCTAAGAATTTAAATATAGATCTAATATCAAGCTTAGTAGCTTTAGAAATACAATAATATCATCAGCAAAGGCAAGGTGATTAATAAGCATAATAGATTTGTGACTGTAAAGGGAATGTGGTTCTTCAACAGTGACTTGATTTAACAATCTAGAAAGATAATCAAAAGATAGAATAAAGATTGAAGGAGAAAGGGGATCACTTTGCTTAATGCCTCTGGAAGCACTGAATAACCCATGAGAACAACCATTAACAAAGACTTATTGATAATTGTTAGACAACCATCTAGGACTGTTAGCTGGCCAAGGAGCCTAGAGCTAACTTTGTGGATAGTCTTCTACGACAACAATCTACAACAACCCGAGGATGTACAACAACATATCTTTCTTTAGAATTAAACAATGAGCCATTAAATTTGAGATTTTCCACCTAGTGTGACATAAATCCTCAACTCATCTTTAAGCCTTTACACAATCGTGTTGTGCAATATAAGCCTTAACTTGTTTAAAGATTATGAGGTTGTTGTTTATCACGATCTAAACCCTCACAATTCTAGGCTATTTGTGTGTTATCTCACACAAATGTAAACCCTAATAAATAAAATTGGCAGGATGAACCATTCAATAAATTTTCCTCAAAATTGAAGCCAAACCATAAGATAGCTTAGGAAGTCACTGAGGTTATCCTTAGGATTCGTGACATTCCCTAGTTCTTCCTCCTTTGGATTTTATAATAAATGTTCCAAATTTGAGCCTATCCCATTTTGCATCTCCTTTTCCAATCTTTGAAAAGACCTATTCTTTGAAATTCTTGGAGTCAATATTTTCTGACTAAATCGATAATTCTCTTAAGTGACTTCAGTCATTTAAAATGTAATTGACTATAGGGGCTTGCCTCTATAAGGAGCTTTAAGAACTCAGGTAATATAAACCTTATTTATTTATTTATATTAGATAGGGGAATTTGTTGACATATACAAAAGTTTCGCAGACCAAACAAATACCATAAATTCTTTAGTTTATTTAATTGAGCCTCACGAATAAGTGGTATATGTATCCTTGAAAGTAGGTATATTGCTTGTGGTGTTGTGTTCGATCATTTAAATTATTGTTTATATGAGATCAGTTTGATNGTTGAAAGTAAAGAATATTAATCGATACTGTTGCAACGAATGCATTGGAAATGCCGTATAGATGAACTTGAAAACCAGAAGTATCGGTACAGATGAAAAATCGAATAAACGACGGCCACTCCTAAATTATAATACACTCCCAACATCTAAGGCCCAAATTTTAGCTCGGAAAATGAAATTCATGTCCAAATAAACGGCAATCGGAGGACCCTTTGATTAAACAAGAAACAAGAAACAAGTCGAGGATTCAGGAAACAAATCAGACCAGGCCATGGAAGAGTATGAGAACGGCGAAGGCAGTGAGAAAACCGAAGCCTCCCGTTGAAAACAGAGCTGGACCGTAGTTGTTGACCACGACGGCGTAGTAAGTAACACCAACGATGCCAAGAACCATCAGGATCATCACTGAACCAAGACCACGAAGCGCCGTGCAGAACCTAAAAACGTTCCACGCCATCACCGCGCCGGATCTATGCATCACGACAGTGCCTGGGGGGAAGATGAACCCTAGTCCAAAGTGGGGAAAGAAGAAGACACCCTCCCTCCCTCCAAAGAGGTGTGGAGGAGGTGGAAGTAGTCCCGTTCCTTGTTTCTTGTTTGAGATTTGGTTTTTAGGAAGATATGGCTCGGGGTCATTTAGAATTTATATATCCTCAATAGTTGATTTTAAATAATTTTTATTTTAATATTTTTATAAAAATTTAAAATAGAAAAAATGTTTTTTTGCAAATTAATTATGATGAAAGTGATGTTATGATTATGTTATGGGAGGGAGTTTTGGAACATTTGTATTGCTCAAACTTTTTTGTAGCACAAAATCAACCTAAAATTTACATGATTTTTATTCGGGTTTGGATTTATAGATTTAATTGAGTAAAATGGGGTATATTAGGGTTAATTAGATTTGGATCTTATTAAATTGAAAAAAATGCATGATTCATAAAAGAGATGGGTAATAATGGCNTGTATTGCTCAAACTTTTTTGTAGCACAAAATCAACCTAAAATTTACATGATTTTTATTCGGGTTTGGATTTGTAAATTTAATTGAGTAAAATGGGGTATATTAGGGTTAATTAGATTTGGACCTTATTAAATTGAAAAAAATGCATGATTCATAAAAGAGATGGGTAATAATGGTCGGGTTCAATTTTGATAGTTTTGGACGAGTTAGTATAATGTCGTGTGTTTTTAACTCGCGTAAATGAGTCGTTTTTTAGAAAAATATACTTCAAATAACACTCAAACTTGACCCATCAACCTGAATTCATAGCATTAATCTTTTAATTGCTCTTGGTTGTCATTTGATATCTCTTACTACACTTCTCTTTGTAGTAATATTCTTCTGAGGCCTTCAAGAGATTTATCATGTTTTAAGCTGGTTTTTAATGTTTCTTTTATCAGGATTAAAACTCATTCACCAAATCTTTCAATGTAGGTTGTCCTCCAAATTTATAATAGATGAGGAAAAATAAGAGACGGGATTGTCAACTGTGTTGAATCAAAATATTCAAACAATAGGTTAGAGCCCAATTTTAGAAATGGAGTTCAAATGACAGTATGAAATTTAAACTATATTTTAACTGTGCTGAAAAAAATGCAAAAATNAAAAATGTTATATATATATATATATATATATATATATATATATATATATATATATATATATATATATTAAATTAAAAATAGAAATAAAAATATAGCACACCAGTAACTTCTGGCGACTCTGCTAGGGAACTGATCTACTCTCCATTATGATAAGAAAATTTTGTCTTCATACATCGGTAATGTGTTCTTGTCCCTCATGGGTCAAATTTCCCTTCTTCTGTTGGCATGCTTTGCTCATTTCTTTCTTGAAAAAGTATGATCAAATCTTTTGGATTCCATGACAATTTGTTTAATCACCTTTAAACAGAGAGGTTCAGGAGTCCTTTAGGACTTTATCTTTTATGTGGGGTCAGACCCCCAATAGGTGCGTTAGTGGACTAGTTTTGACTGGGCATTGTGTCTTGTGAAGTTGGTCTCGCAATGGGTCCTAAACTTTACATTTTCCTCATCTCCTTTGGGTTTGGTTTATTTTTATACGAAGCAAGCTAAGCTGTTGCATCTCTACCCACTTGTTTAACTTGTTAATTGCAACTCTTTAATCATAAATGAACACTACATTTGAAAAAAAAATTAAAAAAAGAGGACGTGCACAGCACACCAAGTGACCTTTGTTAATCTTTAGTATTCGCACTAAAACTACAAAGTGATGACCAATGCTAACCCTCAGAATTTTCCTTTGAAGTTGCTACAATGGCATTCCTAACTCTCACCTTCTTCTGTAACTTGTTGAATAGTCGTGATGCCTGCAACGTTGCCCCCACGATCAAGTTTGGCGCCAGATTTGATGACCTCGTGGTCATGCTCGGAAAAGCCGTGTTTGCCATCATGAAAGTTGCCACTCCAGAAGTACAAGAACTGTCCGTGGAGTTCAATCTAAACTACCCCTAAAACTTCCCTTCTTACAAAAACATGAAGATTGTCATCTTCCTAGCATTCACTAAGTCTATCGTTCCTGCAAGAGTAGTTACGCTGACTACCACCAGATTTAAAATTACCATGCCTATCATCCCATCTGCCAAAGGGAAAGAAGTTGTGATCATAGAAGATTCATTAGCTAGATTTACTACCCCATCTTCAGTTTTTTAGACTGGTTCCAGTTCCAAGACTGCACTGTTAACCAAATCACAATGAAGAAACAATAGACAAAAGATTCAAAAAGCCGCCGAGGCACATGTTACAAAGATGGTAACTGTTGATGAGATTCCTCAGCAGGAGGAACTCAGACCGACTGAGATCTCTCCTCTCCTCCGAGGAAGTAGGTTTCATCCACTTTTGGATACTACTCGACATGAGAGAGTCCATAGGATTGTCACCGCTCTACTGATACTTCATGCTCATGGTGAGGAGAGGGAGAAGCTCACCCTTATCACCGGAGACCATACAGTATTTGAGAGAGTGGCTACTAAGGAAGGGTGTTCAATTGCTGAGTTATTCAAATGGGTAGGTGCGCAGTGTCACCTAAAATGAAGAATGAAATTTTAAAAGATGTTTGATATGCCCGTCAGTCCTAAAAATCAGTTCAAGTTCCGCCAGCTCATGTTCCTGCAAGATTCCTCCTAGGAAGTCGAGTCATTATTGTTATAGATATCGCTGTTGTTGCTTCAGGACATGTAGGACGTCAACTGGTCAAGTCATGACGGGGTCCGAGAGTACTGCCTACCATTGTTAATAAGAATTTTGCGAAGAAGAATAAGGGGAAGAAGTTACCTGATGATGAATTTGGTCCGTATCATAGGGAGCATGTCTCTCTTTGATGAACTGATGCCTCTACAGAGACACTCCGTCTCAAGGCATTGTCGGCAATGAAGAAGGTAAGGGTACCCAAGGTTGCCACACCAGCACCGTTGGACAAGCCCTTAGGGTGATTCAATGGAATGAAGCAAATGTCCGAAGTAACAAAAGTTGTCACTAAGTTTAATGTGCAGTGGGAGGATGCCCAGGAAAGTCCTCAGGATCTCAAGAGGATTCAAGCAAAGATCAATGAAGAAAAGTTGAAAAGCTCAGAGCCAAGATTTTTGAGTTAGCTAGAGAGCATTAGTTGGCCATCAATGATGATGAAGGTTTTGATTTTAATGATTATCTCAATCAGAAGTTCATGGATATTAATTTCATCAAGACTAGAGTCGATTCATCTGCACACGATGCCCATGCGCTTGTTGAAGGGAAATTCATAGATGACTTGTGCAGGGCTGCTCTGCTAAGAGATGAACAAATCATTCAGATGGAGAAAAGAATGGAAGAGATGGCTACCACCATGACCGTTATGGCTACAGTTCATGGACAATCCCAATCACAGCAATTAGCTTCTCTGGAAGTCAACCAACCAGAGATTGTTCACATTACAGACTAAAGGAGAGAAAGTGCCTTCCCATCAGGGACGATAGCAGAAGATCAATTCCCCACAAATTTTAATACTAAAGTAGGATATTATAAAAATTGTCGAACAACAAGTTTGGGAGACCTTAGCCCAGTCCAAGGGTGGTACATCAATTTCAAGGGGTAGACCTTACCAGGATGAGTTTGATGATGTGCCCCACACAATGGGTTTTGTGTCACCAAACTTCAAGACATTTGATAGGACCAAAAATCCCAGACAGCATATAACACATTTTGGAGCAAGTTGAGGCAATATTGGAGGCAATGAAGCCTTTCTTTTCCATCAATTTGTCAGCACCCTGGCAAGGATCACATTTGATTAGTAAGCTGAGCTACCTAACAAATCAATGAAGATGTTTGTCGTGTTGGAGCAGTTGTTCGTTAAGAGATTTGTTGGAGCACAACAGCATGTCACTATTGGAGATATCACGATTGAGCGGCAGAAGCCCAACGAGACCCTGGTAGATTATATCTTAAGGTGGAGAAACTTAAGCACGAAGTGCAAACCTCAGTTACAGGAACAACATGCAATTGAGAATCTTCTCAGGGGCATACATGAACCAGTATCTTTTATGCTTAAGGGGCTCACCATCAAGTCATTTGAGAAGTTACTGAGTAAGGCTAGCAGCTTGAAAGAGGAAGTCAAGCATATGTATTCCCAAGAAAAGTCAGAGAAGTCTAGAACAACCAAGATATTTGAGAAGAAGTCTGGGACAACGGCGATAGTGGATAAAGGTAAACAATTAATAAAGATTCTAGTTTAGCAATCCCATCAGAGTCATCAACAGTCATCTCAACATAGCCAACCTCAGCAGCAGTCTGCTCAGAAGTATGGCCAGTCCAGCCAGTAGTACATGACATACAGGATAGATAACAGCAGGGTTTGACTATCGCAGAACCGATGAAAGGAGTATACTCATTTAATGATGAAGCCGTGTCAAAGATGTTCAGAAGTTTGATGAAGAGTTCCGAGTTCAGACTGCACAAGCCAAAGAAGCCAAAAGAGGTTAATAAGAAAGACCAAACCAACTACTGTTCATAACATAGGCTACTCGCACACACCATAGAGGGTTGTTATAGTTTTAAGGATTGTCTCGAGATGAATTTTAAGGAAGAAAATATAACAATTCCAAAAAAATAATTAGAAGAACCTGAAATAAATTCTATAAATATGATTTTGGCCGAGCCAATTACCATGATAGAGCCATATTCAGAGGAAGATGGTTGGAGAACAGTTTGGAGTAGATCGTCTAGGAAGATAATCAATCAGATTCAAACCGCTTCAGCATAAGCCACCGCTCAGAGCCTATTAAGCTAAAGTTGGAGATTTTACCAGAAAAGCTGCTACAGTAGGAGAAGAAGGACGTGATGGTGAAGACTGATAGCGCGAGGGGTTGGATAGAGGTTGCCTCTCTTAGATTGGTTGTCTTAAATTCAGGGAAAAAAATCCTCGAGTTTCTGACCATGTATAATTATCTTTTTTCGCCTCCGGGGTCTTTTGAATATAATGATTATAATTTTAGCTACATTTTAACTATCTCTAGTGTTGATGTAACTTACCATGAACAATCCTAATCTTGATTCCCAAACCGATCCTCAAATGACACTTAAGTCCAACGAACCCGTCAACAAGAATGAAAGAGATGTCGATGATGATGATTACCATAGTTTTGGGAGTCAGGAGTCAGTCCTCGAGTGCCAAGGGGCACCGCTTTCCATCAACTTAGATTTCTATGATACCGAAGAAGAACTGGAAGTTTTGCCTTCAACATCGCAAGAAGAAGAAGATGAGATTACATAAATAAACTTGAGGAGTGGAAAGGTCTTGCCCTTGAGGATGGCTCCAATATGCAATGGAAAGCAAATAGTTACTTGCGAAGAGCTGCCTCCACCGATTGAAGAAAAACCAACTCCAAGTAAAATTAGAGGCATGTATAAAGTGGATTATAATGTACTAGCTCATCTTAAGAGGCTGCCTGCCAAACTAAGCATCTACAATGCTCTGATTTTATTAAAAGAGATGAGAGAATCTCTTGTTATAGCCTTGCTCAAGCCAGAAATTTACTTAGCTCAGTTGGCCAGCATATCCTGGGATGAACTTTATTTGTTAGAGGAACAACATGGAGTATCTTTTACCTATGAAGATCTACTACTTGGTATCACTGATCATAACTGACCGCTCTACATTTCAGTCAATATCGATAGTTTCATACTTTCTAGAGTTTTGGTAGATCAAAGAGCGTTACTTAACTTAATGAGTCTATGAAGGTTAGCTTACTTGGATATTGACACTGAGGAACTCACTACCGATAGGATGATGCTAAGAGGATTTAACCAAAAAGAAGAAAGAGCTCTTAAATCGATCACGCTGCTAATGAAAGTTGGGGAGCTCGTAACAACAACCAAATTCCATATCATCAACGCAAAGACCTTTTTCAATGCCTTGCTTGGTCTACCATGGCTGCATGAGCATAATATGGTTTCATTGTCAGTACACCAGTATATCAAGTATTTTAAGGAAGGACAAAAATATTGCATTAAAGGGGATTTACAACTGTTCTCAGTTCATGAAGTAGACATCCACGAAGACGCTGCCTACTTTGCTCCTCCGAAGAAGACTGTCTTTTCTTAAGAATTTGTGTTGAATGAAATGGAAGATTTAGAAGGATCATAAGAGCAAGGCCATTCAACCCCACTTCAATGATCTATTATCATTTCTTCATAATGAGTTGGTAGAGGTTCTTTTAGCCCACGAACCTAAGATCGAGGCTGGGGACGTGAATGAGGAAGAACCAACACAATTGTTGAACAAACGAGGCCGATCATCGTCATTGATGTGGAAAAAAGTTTTGATGAAGAAATGATGATGATAAAAGAGAAGAAACCATAGTTTAAGATACCCTTGAAAAATGTGGAGAAAAGTGAATACGAGTCAATGTACTATCAGATCAATCACTATGTGTATGCCTTGATCATTACTCTGATTCACCCTCAAAATATCGAGAGTCTAAAGGTCAAGGAAGTCTGTGGAGTTGGTTTTAATTCGATCAAGTTCTACCATTCTTCTTCTGCTAATATTTCTGAAAATCATGTATTTTTGGAAAAGGATTCTAATGAATTAATTGAATTACCATTTGACTACTTTTATTCTTGCGTTCAAAAGCTAGTTGAACAGGGACATGTGCTAAAGCAATTGCCGTAGGATTAGCTATAGCTTTTTGATAAGTTATGGAATGTTAAAAGTCAAACTCCTAATTCGAAAAGGGTCTCGGACTTGGTACTATAGGACCAATGGATGACTTGAAATTTTGTATCGTCGTTACTAGCGAGTATGAAAAGGATTGCCTCGATATAGAGGATGACTCTGAAGATCAATTGATAGATGATGCTCTGCTAAAATTTAAAAAGAGATCAAATCAACTATCAATGAATTGAAGGAAGTCAACCTATGGACTGAGGAATAGCCTCGACCAACCTTCATAAGTTTGTTACTCAATAAGGAAGAATCTACAGATTTGATCAAGTTATTGTCAGAATTCAAAGATTGTTTTACCTTGAGCTACGATGAAATGCCAGGATTATCTACAAAAGTCACAGTGCACAAGTTTGAGGTGGACAAAGATATGACCCCAGTAAAACAAGCTCTAAGAAGAATGCACCTTGAAATAGAGAAATAATCATTTTCAAGGTAAAGAAATTAATAAACACCATATTTGTAAGAGAAGAAAAATACTTGACTTGGCTAGCCAATATTGTATTGGTTAAGAAGAAAAATGGACAAATCCATATATGTGTCGACTTTAGGAATTTAAAAAAAGCCTATCAAAAAGATGAATTCCCAGTACTGATACCGAAGTTAATGGTGGACATCTCATCGACAAATGATATTTTATCCTTCATGGATTTATTATTAGGATACAATCAGATCAAGAAGGCTCTAGAAGACACATCACTTATAGCTTTCAGAACACCGATCAGGATCTTTTGCTACACAATGATGTCGTTTGGATTAAAGAATACTGGAGCAACTTACCAACGAGCTATGACAAAGATTTTTAACAACCTCATCCACAATCAAGTGGAGTGATACGTGGATGACTTAGTCATCAAGAGCGAGCAGTGAATCACTTGTACGATTTGAGGATCATGTTTGAATGATTACGACAATAAAATCTCAAGAAGAATCTCTTAAAGTGCTCCTTTGATGTTTCCTCTGGGAAATTTCTAAGATTCATTGTCAGTCATCAAAGAATCAAGATCAACCTAGATAAGATTAAAGCTATTTTGGAAATGCCTCCTCCATAACCTTCAAACAACTACATTCTTTTCAGGTTAATTGACATACCTTAGACACTTTATTTCTAATCTCTAAGGAAGGTGTCAGCCCTTCTCGGCATTAATTAAAAAGGATGTCAAATTTGTTTGGGAAGAGAAATGCCAGTGGGCCTTCGAGGACATTAAGCAATATTTAACGACATCTCCTATTTTGGCAGCCCTTATTTCGAGAAAACCATTGATACTTTATACAACATGCTTAGAAACCTCTCTCGGAGCCCTGCTAGCTCAAGTCAATGATGAGTTTAACGAAAACACACTCTACTACTTAAGTCAATGTCTAATACCGATGGAGGTAAAATATGCTCCTATTGAGAAGCATTCTCTAGCTTTAATTTTTGTCATCCAATAGATTAGACATTACATGCTCTCATATGATCACCTATATTTCAAAATTTAATCCGTTGTAATATTTGATGACCTAATCAACACTTTTTGGACGTCTAGTAGGGTGGTCGATGACTTTATTACGATTTGATATAAATTTTGTACCCCTTCGCGTTATCAAAGGACATATTATAGCAAATTTTCTTGCAGTACACCCATTGCTAGCTAGGTCCCCTCTCAACAATGATCTACAAAATGAGCTGATACTACAAGTGGAACAGTCTAGTGTCAGACATTGGGAAATGTACTTTGATGGAACTTCATCAACCAGAAGAGACAAAGGACCAGGAACAACCATAAAAGGCAAAACAGGAATTGATCTGATCTTTGTTATGCCAGATCAGGGAATGTTGAGATTCTAGTGTCACCTGACAGAGCTGTGTACAAACAATGAAGCAAAATATGAAGCATTAATCACTCAGTTGGAATGACAATATTGATAGCATAGTGAACACTGCCATCTATGGCGATTCATAACTCTTCATTCAATGGGTCATTAAACAATACAAAATTTAAAGTGAAGATTAGCAAAATACCACTAGTATGCAATGAAGCTGCTGGAACAGATTCACAGTGTGACATTATATAGGATTTCTCGAGGAAATAACACTCGTGTCAATGCTTTAGCTAAACTTGATAAGGATTTGGCGTGTGTGCTGGATGATTCAATTGACATTACAGTACAAGGTTGCCAAATTTTGTCAAAGATCGACTTCAACAGTCTATACAAATTCAGAAAAGAAAAAGACATAGTGGTTATAGTAGTAGACAATATCGAAGATTGGTACAAGCCATTGATAAAATATTTGCGAACATGAAAACTACCGAAATATAAGTCTGAAGCATATCAGAACACAAGAAGAGCTATGCCGTATGCTTTGATAGGTGATGTTATCTACAGAAGATTTTTTAATGAAATGTGGCTACGATGCCTAAGCAGAGCAGGGACACATGATATCGTCAAAGAAGTGCACGCCGAATTGTGTGGTGCTCACCAGTCAGAACCGAAGATGAAGATGAAGATTAAAAGAATTGGATATTATTAGCCAGCAATGATAGTAGATTGCATGGATACATCCAAAAAGTGTCTCCTGTGCCAAGTGCATGAAGTGGTCTTGCACCAACCGCCGAATATGATAGACCCAACAATTGCATCATGACAATTCGAGTGTTGGGGCACAAACATAGTGAATCCAATCGACCCTCCATCTTTTAAAGGACACGGATTTGTTCTTGCAGCTATAGATTACTTCTTTAAGAGGGTTGAGACAGTGTTGTTATGATAGTTTACAGTGCACAATGTTCCGCAGTTCTTCAAGAGTCAGATTGTCTACCTTTTTGATGTATCATGCAGAGTAATTTTCAACAACAGGTCAGCCTTCAAGAGCACAAAAATCAAAAATTTTGTTAATCGACATGGAATAGATTGGACATACTCTATGATTTATTACCCCAAAGTGAACGACCTAGCCAAGGCCTTAAATATGATACTCGTGCAAATTCTAAAGAAGACATTGGATGAAAATAAGAAGGGATGGAATGAGAAGTTGCTAGAAGCTTTATGGGCCTACCGAACAACATTCAGGACTCCTGCTCAATGTACGTCGTATTCACTCTTGTACGGTTTTGAAGCCGTACACCCGCTGGAAGTGGATACACCATCACTCAAAGTCACAGTTACCAACCAAATTACAATTGAAGAGAATGCCAAGCTCCGACTTGCAGAACTAGAATCCCTCGGTGGATTTCCAGGGCAAAAGGCCCATGCTACTGGTCAATGGCCGATATTTGAAAAAATACCATACAACCTGATGTTTTACGACATGAATTTTTGAAAGTGATACTCGCTCTATAGATGGCTATTTGGCTAGCATCTGCGATTGAGTCAAAAATTTTATAATAAGATCAATTTTTATAAATTAAAATTTAATTTTGCGCTTTTAAATTTCTTCCTTAATTTTGAATTTCACTAAATTAAATTAAATTAAATGTTCTTGCACACAAAAAATTTAAAATTCACGTAATTACGGTTTGTTATAGTTCTTGTACGTGCAAAGTGTCAATGCGCTGAGATTTTCCTTGATTTATGAAAAAAAATGTCGAGCCAGAGGTTGATCTTTGCATTCACATATGGCTTAAATCTCATACTAAATGAAGAAAAGGCATCCCAGGATGGCGTCGCAAGTTTTGACTTGGACTACGGTCAATTTAATGTAGATTATGGGGGTCCGGTGATGGATATTTTGAACCGTCGTGAAGCAGAAGGATTACCCTTCGTACTTAGAATCAGTGCTAGAGAAGACTCCTCACTGAAGAGGAAGAAAGCTAAGGAAATATAGTACCTGATAGAGGGGACCAACTACAGTCAATGATCATCACGCCAACAGGAGACTTGGTCGGCGTAAGTGAAGAAAGAGTTTCAGATGGTCCTTTAAGAAGGACACAGTGCAGTAAAGCTAATCAGCGTAAACATAGAGCTCTCATTTGCTTCGTAAAGTGACATGCTAGAGAAGCTGTTGCTGGATTGAGTTCAATTCAGAAAGAAGAACATTATGATCCAAATTTTGAGGAGACCTCCACCAGCCTACAAATTTTAGAAGATGAGCCAGAGACACTTGCAGAGCATCCATCCTCAGAGATTCCCAAGGAGCTTTGTGTGGAATGCCCTATGTGCAATGCTTAAAATTTAACAAGCACTTTGTCAGTCAGAGCCTTCACAGAGTGTCTGTAGTGAAACATTCTTCACATGGAAAGATATGAGAGATTCGAAAAGTATATAGCCACAAGTATGAGGTTCAGGAGTGTCGAGCACGCATATGTTAAGTCGTACATTCCACAATTTGTAGAGCTAGCACCATCTTGGGTCCATTCAAGGACTCAAGCTTAACAATTACAAATGATACCAAGATCAATGCTAGAGAAGATACGCCGGATCCAGAAACAAGAATTTGAACAGTGTTAAGAAATTCAAGGAAAATATGTCAACATACTAAAAGGATTGGAGCTACACACAGGTGTGTTCTCTGAGAGCAACAAAAGAAAAATTCTGGACTGTGTTTTTTATCTCAGGAATAGGGCTCAGGTTTGTTTGTGGAGGAAGAAGAAACATTCAGAGCCACAAAAAATTGATGCGTGAGGAGGGCAGGATAACCAGTCAATGTGGTTGCTTCTACAATTTTGTTGAAGACAGTCTAGGGAACCCCCTGGGTATCCTGAGATATGACAAGGTGGATCTTGAGAATGATTAAGAAAATGATCAGATGCAGCATACTACCAACAGATTGCATCCCCAATAGTTGCATCATCAAAATTTACAAAGAAGCAGACTACAATCGTCCTCATATAGGCCATCATGATATTTTCAGACATTTCTGCATAGTGTCATTCATGAGCAAGAGCAACATTTTTTTCGGAAGAAAAATCTATGTTCTTTACCCGGTGAGTTCAGAGGATCAGTTGTGATTCTACGATCAGTGGCTTCAGTCCTAATTCTTACGGGAAATGAAGCAGATCTAGTGAAGCCTTGCATCCCTGAAGTGCCACAATGTAGAATTTCTGTTACAGTGAGGAGGATGGATGAAAAAAAAAAGCCATATGGATTTCAACTAGATTCAGAATTGGAAGAGCTATAACCATACGAGCTTTGGTATAGCTATACCTCTAAGTGCACGCGATAGGAACTCTTCTCCTGAAGGGTGGCTTAGAAGGCTAGCTTATCATTAGCTCACCCCATGAGATGGACACAAAGACAAACAGATGGGCATACATACAGATGAACAGACATACAGATGGGCAGACAGACCGATAGTTAGTCATCACTTTTTGTACTGTGACAGAGCAACCGATCTGATAGGACGTTTCAGATGTACTCAGCATGTTGCTTTTTGACAGCTCCAGCATGATCAGTTGTACTACATATTTGAAGTAGAATTAATGAAATGTCTCTCAAGATTTCAACATATTTGTCGAATTGCCTTTTGTGTGATTGATGAAAAGCCGCAGGGCCATACGCTGGTCAAAAATTATAACGAACAAAGAATGATATAAGGAAAGTATAATAATCAAATTAAAATTCAAGAATAAAAATTTAATAACTGTAAAATAATTTTGAAAAGTCACCTTAATAATAAAATATGATAAAGACAACAATAAAAGAAATCGATAAAAAATGATAAGCCAGTTTGTCTCGACATCCAATTTCTGTAGTGCGAGTTCTATCATCTACACGGATTTCATCACCTCCCCAAAGAGTTTCACACTCTTCACAAAACCCCACAAAACTTTCTTAAACATTTTCGTTCTTCACATTTCACATATTCACAAGTTCAACACCACAATCCTCTACACTCTTCTCATGATGTTCTCGGGATCAGTACCTAAATTTTGATATCCTTCTTTCTGAGGTCGGTGCTTAAATTCCAATTCTCATCATGGGGTTGATATTTAATTTTCAATTCCCATCTCGGGGTCAGTACCTAAATTATGATTCCCTTCTTTCTGAGGTCGGTACCTAAATTTTAATTCTCATCCCGAGGTTGATGCCTAAATTTTAATTCTCATCTCAGGGTCAATACCTAAATTCACATTCCCTTCTTTTCAAGGTCGTTAACTAAATCCTAATTCTCATCCTGAGGTTGATACCTAAATTTCAATTCCCATCTCGGGGCCAGTACCTAAATTCTGATTGCCTTCTTTCTGAGGCTGGTACCTAAATTTTGATTCTCATCCCGGGGTTGATACCTAAATTTCAATTCCCATCTCAAGGCCAATATCTAAATTCTTATTCTTTTCCTTCTGAGTTTGGTACCTAAATTCTGATTCCCTTCTTTCTGAGGTTGGTACCTAAATTCTGATTTTTATCCCAAGTTTCATACTTAAATTTCAAATCTCATCTTAGAGTCTGTACCTAAATTCTGATTCCCTTCTTTTTGAGGTTGGTACATAAATTCTGATTCTCATTCCGAGGTTGGTACCGAAATTTCAATTCTCATCCCGAGGTTGAAACCTAAATTTCAATTCCCATTCCGCGGTCAATATTTAAGTTATGATTCCCTTTTTTTTTAGGTAAGTACATAAATTTTAATTCTCATTCTTAAGCTTGTACCTAAATTCCAGTGTCCATTCTGGAATCAATACCTAATTTCTGATTACCTTCTTTATGAGGTCGGTAGATAAATTTTGATTTTCATTCCAAGGTTGGTACCTAAATTTTGATTCTCATCCTGAGGCTGGTACCTAAATTCTAGTTCCTATTCTAGGATCTGTACCTAAAAATTGATTCCCTTCTTTATGAGGTCAGTACCTAAATTCTAATTCTCATTTTGAGGTCAATACTTCAATTCTGATTCTCACCATGGAGCTGGTACCTAAATTCTAGTTATGACCTTAATCTGTTGGAAACTCATATGTATTGTCCACTAAACCATTAGCCTTGGGCTAGGGTTTGGTTATGACCAGTACATGGAGGATCCAAAATGGAAATTCCCTTGGTCCTGTGGCTTTAATAGGGCTATTTCATGATTAACATTCTTAATCAATCCCAATTTTACCAAAATTCAAATTTTGACCTTCCTTGGCTCAAAATTTCACCAAATTACCAAAATTTCCTTCATGCCTAAAAAATTCCAAAAATTCCCAAAATCTTCAAAATCACTCCAAATGTCACCGAAATCAATTTGAATCACTCAATTGGGCCCATTTTGACCAAATTGACCCATTTTGACCAAAATACCCAAATTTCCCTTAAAGGCCCAAATTCCCCAATTCATCCCCAATTTCCACCAAATTGACTTCAATATCCCCCAAATTCAATTCCAAACTCAAATTCGTCATCCCCAATCCAAATTAAAACAAAACACAAGCCCAATTAACCCAATTTCATAACATATTTCAAGCTCAATCCAAAAATCCTAATTTTAGCCACCCTTAAATTCCCTAAATTGTACTCCAAGATCAAATCAATTTCCCCAAAGTTGGATTCCAAACTCTTCATAACACTTCCTTAAATTAGTTTTAACATTTAATTGACCCAAATTTGAATTCAAAGCTCCCACAAATCTAACTTGAGCTAAAATTCCCAAATTTGCACATAAGCTCAAATCCCACCCAATTGATATCCAAAACTCTTCATGACAACATCTTAGATCAAATTGGACAATCAATTGAATCATATCCAAAACCTATCCCAATTCAAGCCCACGTCTAACCCAAATGCCCCAAAATTGACAATGGACCAAATTCCACCAAATTGACCTTCCAAATAAATTCAAAAACACTCAATCCCTTTTCTCAATTTCTCATGACAATTATCTAAGCCAATTTGATCAATCAATTGAGCTAAACTCAAAGTCAAGTCAAACCCAAACTAAAATTTAGGCCCATGACATTATTTTGATCCCAAGACATGCATGTAACCAAACTTAGCCAAATTGATCAAACCATTTCCATCACAACCAACATTCTAACCCTAGAGATGAGGCTAGACCCTCCTAACCCACCCTACATGAGCCATGGACCAAAGGTCCCTTGATTTAGGGGATCTCTTCCAATATTTTGATAAAACTAAGGATATTTGCCATCAAACCTTAACCATTCAGAGCTAGACCCTCCTAGCCACCTGAACACTAGCCCTGGCCTGGCCATTTGACCTACTAACTAGAAAACACCAAAACTGAGAGCCAAACCGAGGCTTAAACTCCAAAGTTGAACTCCCTAAGTTGGCTCATTCCAATTGGTCACCGTGCAACTCAGTCCTCCATCTATGTCACTCCTTGCACCCACTGACCAACCTTGGTGCCCACCATAGCTCTCATATTTAAACCCCATCTCCTTCGGCCAAGTAAGAGAGACCATTCAATTACTTGGGAAAACTCTGCCAAAATTATTCCAGAGCCTCCTCAAGCTTTCCTAAGCCTATTCCAACCATCCTCCAACAATTCTCCCATCTTCTTGAGCTTAATTTCCGAGTTCAAAACTAGGACATTTTCAATCATTCCACAAAACTCCACAAAGCTCCAAATTAAACCTTCCAAAAGCTTCTTCATACAAAAAGAGGAAGTTTCCTATCAAAATCCCTCTCTATTGAGCCCTCTAACCCACTGTTTGATGAAGGTCTCACCACCTGTTGGTCAAACTCCTTTTTAGACCATTCGTCAGACTCTACTGAAGCTTCCACAAGCAGCTAAACGAGGCCTCACCTCTTGGGCAAAGGTATAGCTCACTAACCCTAATTTTGAGCTTGGTTTCACCAATTATGAAAGAAACTTGTATTTCGTAGCATTGTAACCATATTGTTGTATTCATCTTGAGTAGATGTAGGATTAGGAACAAATCACACTTGATTTGGTTGAGTATCGAGTGAGATCTTAGGTCTAGAAGTTGGACGGTTCCTGAGTTATGTTAATCGGGATGATGACCCACAGTCGTTGGATCACGTGTTTATTAGATGGACGCTCTGGATCAAGCCAAATGAGGAGACAAAGTAGTAGAGTCGGGTTGATAAGGTAGCTACGTGGTTGACAGTGCCGAATTAGAGAGCGTCGCCTGGAAAATTCGGAGCACCAAAAGATTTCGTGGTCGCTGACTCAGATAAGTAGGAAATTAAACGATTTTTTCTTTAAATTAATTCCATAAATTCTAAAATGCAAATATTAGTGTATAAAATTCACAAAAATAAAATAAAAGTACACTATTACTCAGTGAACAGAGGAGATTAATGTGAAACAAAAATAAAACCTATTTGGTGTGTCTTTGATTTTAAATTAATTAAATAACCTCTGTAATGTTTTTATTTTAGTTATATATATAATGATCATCATGTCGTAGGATTTTAAGGGTTTGTTTCTCATGATAGTGGGGAAGTTTTGTGATTTTTCCAAAATCAAAAAGCATCTCTACACATGAACTGTAATTTGTAAGTTTGGATGGCTATTTTGTTTAAATTAATTATAAAAATTAAAATATAAATAAAAAATTGTGGGACTTATTTTGGTAGGTCTTTTATGGTGAGAGGATGTTTAAAAAATTGTAAATTAAAATCTATTATTTGTGCAAATTGCTATAGTTAATTAAACCCTAAAAATTCAAAAAAATTAAAATAAATTTAATATAATATAAAAATTCAAAAATCAATTCCACACTATAAATAGTGTTTATTTTAATTCACTGTAAAATATTGAAATTTATTTAGTTAATTTTTATCACTAAAATTGATTTTTCAAGTAAAATGACATTTTTGGCATTAAATTACTTTATAATAAGTTAAATATAATTAAAACAATTATGAAGTGGTTTTCTGAGTTCCTTGTGATCAGGGGTACTTAGGAAAAATAAATTTTTTTTTAAATAAGTACATTTTTTAGCTATGTTTTGAATTAAAAATAATTTAAAATAATTTAAAATTTTCGAAAATATAAAAATGGTTCAAAATGATCTTAATTATTTCCTGATCACTTAGGACTCATTAGATTATTTTTCCTAATTTTTATAAGTTAGATATAAATTTTGAAGGCTAACAATGTATTTTCTCTAATTTTTCAATAAATAATTATGATAATTAAAATGCAACTTGCAAAATTGTAAAATTTTTTCCAAGCGGTCCTCTGACCTAGCTGAACCTCCAATAATTTTTCCATAAAGAAAAAAATTTACTTTGAAAGTTAAATAAATTAAAAAAAAATCATATTTTCTAATTTAAAATAAATATTCAAATTAAATCGAATTTTGAAAAAAATTATATTTTCTCCTCTGATATTTTATTTGGCCCAAGAGTGGGGTACTCTAAACTTTTCAAAAATCAATTTGAATTATACTTAATAAGTTATGAAGTAGAGAGCATGAGAGGCAAAATGATAATTTTAGATTTTGGTGTCTTTTTCAAAATTTAGGATTAAACTAAGGGAAAATGGGTAATTTTGATCTTAATGAATTTTTTTGGATGTTTTAAACATAATGGATTAAAAAGGTAGAAACCAATTTGCCACCTTCCATGATAATGATAAAATTGTAATTTCCTAAATTATCGTGATTGGAAGTTAATAAAAAATTAAGTGATCCTAAAGTTATGGGCTTAAGTTATGAAGATAATAATTCATTAATTTGAAGTTCATAATTGATGATGACATGATCTTTTAATAAGGATATGTCTCACTAGCGAATTTACCCATTGAAATTGTTAAGGGCTTAGTGGTGAGCTAGGCTTGACATTTAAAATTCTTTAATAAGGTTTAGAAAATATAATATGATTGATAATCAACACATTTAAACACTACAAGCCTAATTTTAGTGGTGGGCATAAAATCTTTAAAGAGTTAAGCTTGCCTTAGAGGCATCTACGTACATAACTTTTATGTAAAATATCAACTGATTAATTGAGTACCTCACTCTTGGGATAATTTAAAGATCTGGTTCACTGAGCATAAGGTGTATTTACCCATTGAAAATGAACCTAAGAATTATGATCAGTTGAACAATATTACAGGTTCAAATAGACTTGAGACACTTCAACCTTTTGGATGTTTTGAAGGATAATTGAACTTATTATACTTTGTTCAAATAATCATTCATTAAAACCCTTAGAGACTCACCAAGTTATGAATTAGGTTTTGGTAACTACACCTTCATCTAGTCTTTCAATTTACTTAAATTTTTGAAAAAGTTATAAACATGTTGCAAAAGCTAATCTTTTAGCGGGAGCAGCGAGAAGATGACAAGTATGCTTTTATAGTGTTATTTAATTTCTGTCATTTTACTTACTGCAATCTACTCTTGCTTTCAAATATTATGCCTGCTTGGTTGTGGATGTCACCTTACTTGCAAAACAAAAAACTTTTTCAAAATTAATCAACAATTTTCAAAATTAAATAAAACTTTTTCAAAGGTAACCATAAATACATTGAAATACAACAAAATATAATACGTCCTTTTGAATTTACGGGATGTCCCTCAGAGGAGGTAACCCATGGTTTCTAATGAGATCTCTCTGATTTAAATGAGCCTAACAACTCATTTAAGCTAATTAAATTCAAATGAAAATAGTGATACCAGAACGAGGGAATTGTGACATCCACTAGTTCTTCCTCCTTTGGAATCCATAATAAATGTTCCAAATTTGAGCCTGTCCCATTTCACACCTCTTTTTTTTATCTTTGAAAAGTCCTATCCTTTGAAATTCATAGAGACAATATTTTCGGATCTAAATCAAGAGTTTTCATAAGTGACTTTGGTCGTTTAAGATATAATTGACAATAGGGGCTTGCCACTATAAGGAGCTTTAAGAAACAAGGTAATATAAACACTATTTAATTATTTGTATTAGATAAGGAAAGATGTCGGCATATACAAAAGGTTTACATACCAAATAGATGTCATAAATTCTTAAGTATATTTAATCGAGCCTCACTTGTAGGTAGATATGTTTCATTCAGAGTAGGTATAGTGCTTGTGGTGTTGTGCTTGATCATTTGAACTATTATTTATATGAATTCAGTTTGATCTCGTATTTTCAAAAATTAAAATATTACCTTTTCAAAATAATATTAATATATATGAATTAAATTAAAAACAAAAACTAAAATATAGTGAGTCGGCATGATGAAGATGTAAATTGGGAGAGAAGAGATAATGGACATGCAAGTTATTCTTCATTAATATTAAATTATGCATCGAAGACATCTCATTTCTTTATTTCAACAAAACTTCTTCCTACCATGAAAATCAGTAAAGTGACTAAGGAAGGTGTCATCTTGAATTATTGTATTCAAACTGGAAGACCTATTGATGTGGGTGCTTTAATTGTAAAATCTGTTCTAAGTTTGATTATAAATGGATTGACTTATGGGCTGGGACATTGATCTACCATATTTGTACTATGAAGCTAGTCAGAAGTTCCTTATGAAAGTTAGGAAAAAGTGCTTCTCCCTTGGAAGCCCATGGACCCAGAGATTTTTTGCAACTGCATAGGAAATGGGGAGGAAAAAAAAAAGAATATTCTTACGAATCAATCATCTCAAAATTCATCTCCTATTTATCCCTGCTTTCCTTATAGCTCACATGATATTCTTAAAAGAATTAAGAAGTTGGAGAAAGAGGTACAAAATATTATGAATTCAATTGGAAACATCTCTGATATATTTGATCTTTTGGATTGGAGGAAGAAGGAACAATTCAAACATATCGGGCGCATAGAAGATGGTATGGTGCGTATGTTTAAGAAAAAATGCTTGGTTTGAAAAATATTTGACATAAAAATTTCCTCATCGACCTTTTTATAACTTATACATTCACTACCATTCCATGGGAAATATTTAAGAAGATGAAAGTGATGATAATGTTCAAACCCTCTAAAGTAAATAATTTGTAATTATGAATGCATTTGTGTTTTATGTGTTTGTGTTGGATTTCTTCTATTTGCGTTGTTGAACTTTATATGTGTCATATGTTAAGTGTTTGATATTTAGTCTTCAACATTTGTTTGTATGGTGTGATTTCGACACTAAGTTTGATGTATTGGTTTGAAAAATGTTGGTATGTAATATGGGAGATATTATATATAAATGTGATTTTTGTGTTATTTGTGAAAATATTGTTAAAAGATTATTTAATTGTGAATATTAATGTTAAATCAAGTTAAATAGAGGTTGGAGTGGCTTAGAATACAACAGATTTCAAAAGAAAAATAAAATCTTGAGTTTTTGGTGCTGGGGCCAAAGGCGTCAGTTTCTCGAAAACAACCAAATTTCCTTAAAACCGCTAAAATCCACTATAAAAGTCACCTTTTACAACTTGGGTCATCTTCTACCTTTAGAATATGGCTGAAATTCAATTGAGGGCTTGATATTTCTTGGATTTGAGTAGATTTGAAGGCTAAAAAGTTTAGGATTTCATCTTACCTTGGTAAGAGCTTCACTTTTACTTAGAAAATTTTTATTTTCACCATGATTTTTTCCTACATTATGGAAATTCAAAATTTTGATGTTTATTTGAATAAGTTTGAAGAGAACCTCTGGTGAAAAGTTTCTTACCAAGTGTTCCTATTTTTGGAGTTTGATTTATGATATTATGCATTTATTTGGATTTTAAGTGAATTTATTTAGAAATTGTTATGACTTCAAGAGTGAAAAAGAGAAAAGACTTTGGAAGGTCTTGATGCGAGAAGATTTGTTAATTTGAAGGCTCAGTGTAATTACAATACTCAGATGGGTACAATAAAATTAATTCAAAAGTGTGCATTCTCTAACCCAGGAGGTTCTATTGAAAGGCTAATCATTGCTCATAACTAGGAGACTTTTTGCTACTTCACCGCAATAGCAATTTTTTTATAATTCGAGAATTTTATGCCAATCATCTGGTGACTTCTGATGAGCATGTTTATGTTAAAGATAGAATTTATGTCAAGAAAGGATTAATGTGCTATACCAAATGCAGAAATAATTTTGTTATGAGTATTCTGCATTTGTAATTTCTGATTCATCACTTGATGAAGTAATTGCCTATCTTAAAGATGGGAGGGGAGTATGGAAAATTACGAATAATCACAAGATGAATTTTTCCACTTCCATATTAAATGTGCAATCTAAAGCATGACATTATTTTATTTCTGCAAAACTTCTTCCATCTAATCATCTTAGCGAAGTAACCAAAGAGAGAGCAGTATTGAATTTTTGCATAAAAAAATGAAGGATGTTGATATTGGTGCTCTCATTCTTCGCAATGTTCAAAATACTGCTAAGGGTAGAACCACTGGTTGTTTAGGTTTTCCTACCTTGATTTTCACCTTATTTGAAAAATCAGGATTAGAGTTTGATAAGGATGAAGAAATGTTACAACCACTTAAACCCATTGAGAAACCCACAATTCATAAATTTGAATCATTTGCTAGATCTAGAACTAGAAGTAGTGATAGACCCTCTACATTAGCTGCAGGACCATCTACTTCCAGTACTTATTCACTTGAAAATAATATGGAACACTTAATGATTTAATAATCAGATATAGTTGCAATGTAAAATAAAATAGGTGGTTTGGAATCAAGGAATGCTCATAATGATGATTATTAGTAGAAAAGAGTTCAACATGATATTGAATATCAAGAGGCTATGGTTAGATATCTTAGGGGTAATCACACTGTAGAATTTTGTGCATGCCCCAGCTTTATAGCTTATGTGCAAGCAAACTTTGAAGATCTTAGAGAAGAAGAAGAAGAAGAAGATAATGAATGATGATTCGTTGGGGTATTTTCTGTTTTTCATTCGTTATAGATTGTTTTATTGTTTTTATTATGATTTGGAAATTTATGTGTTTTGTTAGTAGTGTTATTAAATCTGTTTGTGTGTATAGATGTAAATTGTAGATTTTTTATATCATTATTATTTGTTTCTTTAATTTACTACTTATTCCTTTAATTTACATTTTCTTATCAAATCTTATTGATATATTATGTTTCATTTAATGCTTTAAAGCTTGCACTTTTCAAATTAGTACCTGTGATTTTTCAAAGCCAAGTTTCAAGTTCAGAACTCTCTATAGGTTAGTGTTATTTTTATGCATTTATTGTTTTCTTTCCACCTACATTTTTTGTATTGAATGCTTTACTTATTATTAGAAAAAATCTAAGTTTTGGGGAAAGAAAATTTTCTTTAGAAAAAAAAAAAAAGAAAACTAACTTTTATTTGTCCTCAATTAGCTATAATTTTAAAAATTAGTTTAACACAACTTTTGGAATTAGAACTAAGTTTAGATAACTATATATATATTTTTTATCTATTACGGTAAAGTTAAACAAAAATCATTAATAATGAATGTCAATTATAGAGTTAAGATATTTAGTATGAAAGGATAAGACAATGCCCTTCTATTTAAAGTTAAGAAAATTGTATTTTTGAAAATTTCAAAATCTTAGAGTTTCATATAAGAAGAAAGAAATGAGAATTTATGAAAAATCTTCAAAGCTAATTTGAATTTATAAAGTGAAGGAAGGTAACAAGTTTTAACTTCAAGAAAAGGATAGTGAAGTTCAAAATTATTAAAGGCTATCCAGATTTAGTAATCCTCACATGAAAAAGAAAAAAAAAGAAAGGACTAAAAATGATCCTAAAGAAAAATAAAAGAAAAAGAAAAGAAAAGAGAAGAAAAGAAAAGAAAAATATGTGAGGAGAAGCCTAATAAAAAATTGGCTTTAATTGAATCAACTTGAGGAAAAAAACTTTATTACATTTTCTAAACATGCATTGAAATATTAGCATCCTTAATAATAAATTTTTCATGAAATTCTTTTTCATATGGACATTCTAAGTTTCTTTGATATGACAAATTATAGTTTTTATTGAAATAAATAGAGATTAAAAAATCTTTGACTTGACTACTATGTGTTCTTATACTTCTAGCTTTAACCTAAGTTATTAAAAATAATTTTTTTTAAGTTACATTATTATATTTAGCAAACCAAATTAAAGATGTTTATAAGGTAATTTCTACCATAAGTCATATGTTTATGTAGTAAAAGAGTCACTTGAGGACAAGTAACATTTAAATTTGGGGGATTTTCAAACACAAAAAAAGTGCAATTTTATGTATACACTTTATGTTTAAATTTGGTGATATTGCACTTTAAAGAAGGTTATTTTCATGTTTTATTACAGGTAAATTGATTTTAGGCATTTGGAGCAAAAATGAGCAAAAAGGAGGAAATTTAAAGTGAAAAAGCAGTTTTTCAGCATACTGGCGCTAGAGGTACCATTTTACAGAGAAGTGGATTTAGATGTGCCAAATCCCAGAAAAGAGCACGAAACTCCAGTAAACATGCATCAGAGGCACCACAAACAAATTTAGATGAATTTGGCGATTATTGACTATTTTTTAGAGGTTCTGGAGGGCTCCAAGTAATTCAAACGCCCTCATGGAGTGGTTCACTGCATCTAGACACTTTGGAAAGGCTTTTGAATGAAGAGATATGACTGTTGGATGAAGGGACATGACTCTTGGTATGAAGAGGTGTGCCTCTTGGAAAAAAGGAGGGAATTTTGAATTTTTTTAGAGAAGAGGCCGGCACCCTTATTATGAAGTCTAGGGAGTCTTGTCGAAAGAGGGGGGTGGCGTGTGAAGTCTTTGGAGGAGAGTTAGGTTTTGTAGAGGATTTTCTTCTAGAGTTGTTAGAGGAGAAGGAATATGAGAGATTTCTGCTTCGTTGCATTTCTAAGAGAGAATTTAGTGTGATTGTAAGGAGAGAAGTGCTTATAGGGAACTTTAAGAGATTTTCTTAAGAAGGAGTATGAGATGAGTTGTGTTCTTTCCTTTGTTTGTTTTTTAAACTTGTTTTTATATATATAATCCATGTTTTATCGTATCTTTTTCATGTATTCTAAGTAGTCTTCTTTATCCTTCTCCCTACAATGAGAAAAGGTTTTATGAAGAATTAATAATTTTGTGCAAGGTTTTAAATGCTAATAACTTGTGATGATTCAAACTCTGATCTTCATTTACTTTTTGATCTGACCAATTGAAATGTTAAAATTTTTTGATAAACATAAGATCCAAAAGGGCTATGCTTTCTACAATAAGGAAAGAGTCACATTCAATTTCATAGGTGACAATGTAGTCCATACGGTTGAGTGCAATTAAATAGGGAAATATATTTTGATGGTCGTAGATTTAGAGATTTAGAGTGACAGACTAAAATCTCTAATTTGGTCCAATTTCTTAAAACTAAACTGAGATTGTTAGCTCTCTGAGGATGGAAGTGGAAGCTCTAGAGTGTTAGCCATTATCCTCTCAACCTAACTGTCGGCGTTATTTTGAGGTTGGAGGGGAGTTGCCCGTAAGAAGCTGTCGGTCGCTGGAATCGAAATCTCATCGCCCGCTCCGGAAGGACGTTGAAGTATGAAATCAAATTGACCCCATATTTTTCATAGTTTAAAATGAAAGAGCACTGTACCTCAAATCTTGTATCTATCCCCAAGGATAAACATAAGAATTGAGGATGAGGCTCGATCAAATAAACTAAGAAAAGTATGACGTCCATCTGGTATACGAAACCTTTGTATTTGCTGACAAGTTCCCCTATTTAATATAAAGGATTAAATAGGGTTTATATTAAGCTGGGTTCGGACATGCTTCCTATAAGGGCAAGCTCCTATAGTTAATTACATCTTAAATGACCAAAGCCACCTAAGAAGACTCTCGAAAAAAATTAAAAAATGTTATCTTCAAGAAATTTCAAAGGGTATGACTCTTCAACGAAATCAGACGTAGAGGTGTGAAAGGGGATTGGTTCAAATTTGGAACATTTTATTATAAAATCCAAGGGGAGAAGGACTAGGGGATGTCATGGATCCAGTGGAGAACCTCGATGACTTCTCAAGTTATCCTAATGTTTAGCTTTAGTTTTGAGAAGAAATATTTGGGTGCTTCATCCTGCCAATTTTATTAGTTAGGGCTTACATTCGTGTGAAATGAGCACACAAATAGCTTGAAAGATGTGAGGATTTAGGTCATGACAAACGACAACCTCAGAATCCTAAAATGAGTTAGGGCTTATATTATATAGCAGGGCTATGCAAAGGCCTAAAGATAAGGTGAGGATATACATTGCATAAGCAAGCAACCTCGATATCCTATGGCTTTGTTGTTTATGTCTAAGGAAGGAAGATTGGTTTAGTTGGGGAAGACAGGTTTTGCTGTTGAAGATGGCTGTGCTGCCCACCATGCTAGCTCCAAGCTCCTTGCCGCGATAAGTTTGAGTTATCTAGTGTGTCAAGTTATAATATCAAATCAAGTGGCTCTATGGTTGAAGTTCTTTAAATTTTATGAGGGCATATTAAAGTTGATTAAAGCGACACCGGTTAGGATTATACGGTTCCCTCGTTCCGGCACCACTATTTTCTATTGGATTCACTTAGTCTAAATGAGCTTACTAAACTTTTATGAGTTTCATAATTTCATTTAAACCGTGGGAAGCCTCGTTAGCAACCGTAGGTTACCTCCTTCGAGGACTTCCCGATCATCTAGACTGTGGGAAGCCTCGTTAGCAACCGTAGGTTACCTCCTCTGAGGGATTCTCGATCATCAGATAGAGACGTCTTAATTTAGTTGCAATTGTAGTTTTGTGTGATGTTTGTGATTAAATTTTGAGCTGTTTTATATTTAAATTTAGTTGAAGTTATGGTTTTGTGTGATGTTTGTGATTAAATTTTGAGTTGTTTTATATTTTAAATGTTGTGGTGGTGAATTTTATCTTGGTTGATTTTAGTTTTGGTTTTGGTTATGGTTATGTTGCTATCCTGATGGTTTTAGTTTTCATGCAGGGTGACATCATTGTTTAGCATTCAAATTTGCAGGTATAAAAGTATAATATGAAAGTATAGGAAAGAAAATGCTGAAAACTGTAAAAGTGTACCTGGTGAGTCTTCTCGTTCCACCATCTGAAACTTAAAATGTATGTTAAGGCAGTTTATGAAGAGCAGGAAAGGTAAAATTTTGATGATTTTCCTAACCCTATGTCATATCTTGGTGAGTCCTTGAAAGTTTAATGAAGGATTATTTCATCGAGCGAAGAATATTAAGTTTAATAGGCCTCTGAGGTATCCAACAAGTTAGGAGGAGGGAAGCAGGTCCATGCTTCCCTCTCATCAACTAATGAAAAAACTCGAGTCCATTTAAACTTATTTTGTTGCTTAATGGTTCACCCTGTAAATACCCTTAAAACTAAGTGAGCACNCTAAAAATACCCTTATTATTCAGTGAACATTGATGTCTCAATTATATCTAAGAATATGGTAATTATCACTTTCATTTAATTTGAAACTTATGTGGGCGAAGACCCTTAAAGGAGCAAGTTAGTGTAATTTGAACACTTAGCCAAATTTTTAATCCTAATTGGGCTTAGTGGTGTTTCAAAGATATTTGATTTAGTTATGTTTATTTCTCTAATCCTTGTTTAATCAATTTTTTTTATTCTGACCCTAGTCCACCACTAAGCCCTTAAGACCTAGGTGAGTGTCTTAATTAGTTTTGAAAAGGTTAAGCTTTAAGTTGTCATGATTCATGATTTGAATTTTATTTGAAAATCAAAATAAGGGGTATTAAATTGATCAATTATTGACTTCAAATGTCATACCCCTAAGTCTAGGATCATTTAATTTTAATAAACTTCCAATTTTTAATAATTTAGAAATTTATTAATCTTAATTAAGAAAGTGAGATTGATTTCTACCAATTAACCCATTTGTGTTTCAAACATCAAATGAATTGATTAGGATTAGAAGTTACCCATCCCCTCCTTAAGCCTAAATGTTAATTAAGGATAAATTTCCAACATTACACATTTGCCCCTAAGGCTCTAACACTCCATAATTTGTCAAATTCAATTTAAATGACTTTAAAATTTTTACCCTACCTCATTCATGGGTCAATTGAGACATCAGAGGAGAAAATGTGATTTTTTTCAAAATTTTATTTAATTTATTTAATTATTTTAATGCAAAAATTGGATTTTTCAAAGAAAATTCCTAACTTGACCAAGGTGAATTCTAATCCCTTGACATTTTTACTAGAGGTAGACCTAGACTAGGAAAGCCTTTGGACAAAATTTCATGATTTTTTGAATTCTCTGTGATTTATTAGAATTATTTCAAGTTTTGTGTTATTTAAAAAAATAAAATATTTTAGGTGGTGAAAATTAAGTTTTGTATTTTTGAAAAATCTCTCTAAGATTAGAGAACTCAGAGGAGCAAATTTTTTAATTTTTTAATTTTCTTTTGATTTATTGAAATAATTTTAGTGAAAACTCATTTTTAGCTTTTAAAAAAAAGTTATTTTTAAGCTTTGAAACTTAAAAATATTCTAATTATTCCTAAGTGATTAGGAAGCAATTTAGAACATTTCCATGAGTTTTATTATTTTTGTGTTTTTTATGGATTTTTAATTATTTAAATATTTAAAATAGGCTAAAAATCAATTTTTTATTTTAAATATCATTTTATTTTTAAAAAATACACATGATCACGGAAAACTAAAAAAATTAAACTTCATAATTTTTTGAGTTATATTTTGATTTTTAAAAATCATTTATTTGCCAAAAGTGATATTTATCTTTAAAAATTAACTTAAGTTGTCAAATGAACTCAAAATATTTTTAAATTTTTATGATGAGTTCTCTGGAACATAAATCACAGTGGAGATAAAAAATCAAGTCATTTAAATGTTTATATTCTCCAAAATTAATTACTTTAGTGATTTTGTGTTTGTAAAATTTAAATGCATTTTAAATGACTGAAATTATTTCCAAAGGTTTCTCTAGTCATGGTGGACCTTCCAAAATTTTTTTAGGATTTTCTTTCCAAAGGCTTCTCTAGTCATGGTGGACCTTCCAAAATTTTCTTAGGATTTTCTAATCAACATGCTAATTTCCATGATTATTTTAAGGAAATAATGGGGAATAACTTGCAAAATATGGATCTCTGTATAGGAACCTCCTTTGACTTTGGAAAAATCAGATGATATTTCCCTTGATAAAGGTTGCAACATGCCAAATTTTCAAGCCAAGGTGATGTATCAATATGCATGGATAATCAAATGATTCAAAATAATGTTTAATTAATTAAAAATAAAATATGCACAACATGGTCTTGAAATTTATTTCACAATGTTCTCATCTGTTCACTGAGCAAGATGATATTTTTATTTTATTTTTGTAATTTTTTTACATTTTTCCTCTATTCACTGAGCAAGAGGGTATTTTTATTTTATTTTTGTGATTTTTCTACACAAATTCTCATCTATTCACTGAGCAAGAGGGTATTTTTATTTTATTTTTGTGATTTTTCTACACAAAACTATTCACTGAGCAAGAGGGTATTTTTATTTTATTTTTGTGATTTTTCTACACAAAGTTATTTAAGTTAAGGGTATTTAATAAAATAAGAAAAGCCCTATTTATCTATTTAAACCGCGCGTGCTGACTAGATCCTAGGCAGCTCTGAAGGCATGTGTGGCGGGCTCTAGTTGAACGTCGTCGTCCACGTAGCCTCTGACTCAGCCCGTGGTTTATGTCCCGAAGCGCTGTCCAGCTCGATCTCCTCCGTCTATGTGATACACGCGTGATCGGACGGCTCCCCGTCATCATCCCCGATAGAAGGATCTCGTGACCGTCTACACTAAAACCCTAAGATTTCAGCCTAGACTCAACTAGATCACCTCAAGTTTGATCCTATGGACTCATCTAAGTGAGACGAACATATCCATACGGTTAAGGTGCCATGAAATCAAGCTTAAGTAAATGGAGGATCAAAACAAGCTCGGAAGGAGGAGCGGTTAATGTACCATGAAATCAAGCCTAAGTAGATGGAGAATCAAAATAAGCTCGGGAGGAGTAGAAGTTTTATACCATTGCTTTGAGAAGGGAGGCTTCAATCAGAGATGCTCAGCACGTTCATTGGGGTCCAAGGAGGCTAGGGATTGAGTCCCTGGTCATAGTGTCAGGCCTAAGTATGAATTCGATCAAGCTCGATTTCAGATGTTGGTCTAGAGCTATGGTGGAGGCTATTTCAGTGGGTAATTTTATGGGGCTTTGTCTTCTCTTACTATTGTGAAGGTGTGGGCACAAGCAATTGAAGTTTGGTGGAGTCTGGAAGTGTATTGGGTTCTATCCTGGTTTTCAACAAGGTTTCAAGCTCAAAATTGAGCTCCGACAATGGGAATTAGTGAGGGAAATTGGTTGGAATGCACTGAGGGGATCTTAGGGAAGCTCTGTGTGAAAAGTGGCCTCTCTAAGAAAATTTCAGCACACCTCCCATGTTCATGGGAGGTGATTTTTTATAAAAATGGCCATGGGGTGGCTGTCAGGGCATAAGTTTGGGTGCATTGTCGTGCTTAGGTGGAGGGCAGAGGAGCTCTTCAATTTGATTTGGATGAGCTGGCCTCTAGGTTTGATTTGCGTTAGGTGCCATGGGAGTGGCTCTTGGTTTTAGGATTTTTCGGCCACTAGGCTGGCTTGGAGGCCAAGGGGAGCTGGCTAGGAGCTCAGGGAACCCATAGGAATCCATCATAACAATTTAATGCAGATGTGCTTTGATTTGGCAATGATATCTTAAGCATGTGCACTTTTGGAAATACTATCCTTTAATTTGGTGGATCTTTGGTCCAGGAATTAATTTAGGTGGTTTCATGGTGTTTGGACTGGTCACTAAGTCCAACTAATTGCTGTGGTGGAGTTAATTTGGTGACTTTATGGTGGTTAGGTCACATCTAGTACATGGGTCCAAGTGGGTGCAAATGACCAAAACTCGGGTTTGGGCTAGGTTAACCATGTCAATGGGCCAAATTAATTGTTTCATTTGGTGTAGATGATTATAAGGAACAACTTTGGTGAAGAATGGAAATTGTTTGAGCTCAATTGAAGGGTCAATTTGAAGGATTTTTGAACCTTAATCATTTTGGTTATGTTGGGCTAGGTTTGGGTCTAGCTTGGGTCAGCCTTGGGCTAAGTGTAAATTGATTGTTATAAATAGTTAATATGGACCTCATAAAGAGTTTTCAATATGAATTGGATGCCAATTTGGGGGTTAAGGCAATCAATTGGGTGAAATTTGGGGACTTAGCCAATTTGGGGCTAAATTTTGGAATTTTGGATTTAGGCCAAAATCAAATGGATATGAGGCTTCATCAAGGTCAATTGGTGGTTGAATTTGATGTATATGAATGTTATCAAGATTTTTTAATTTTAATTAGGCCAATTGACTAGGCTATGGGTTCAATTTGGTGAGATTAGGTCATATGGTCAAAATTGGGGCTTTAACTTAACTCAAAAATGGGCACAAATAATGGACCAATTGAGCTTGGATTTGGCTTAGTTTGGTCATATCAAAAGTTAATTTGAGTTTAGGATTTTAATTGGGGTCAATTAAGATCAAATTGATGGACATTTGAGTTGGATTTGGGAAATTTGTATCTGGTTAATTGAGATCAAATTGATGGACATTTGAGTTGAATTTGGGGAAATTTGGACCCTTAAATGGCAATTTGGGGATTTTGGTTAAAGATGGTCAAATTGGCCAAATTGGGTCATGTGGTAGTTGAGAGAAACAAAATTCAAAATATTTGGGATTTATTGGGAGTTTTTGGGAATTTTTGGAATTTTTGGGATTTTGAGCTATGGAGGGGTATTTTGGTAATTTGGGGGTGTTTTAGGGGTAAAAGGCCAAGATGGGTATTTTGGTAGAGTTGAGGTACCAATCATCACCAATAAGCCATGGACCAAAGGAAACCCCATTTTGGGTCCTCTACATAGTGGTCTTAGCCAAACCATAGCCCTAGGGCTAGTAGGTTTAGGGGACCATCTACATGAGTATCCCAAAAGATCAAGGGATCTAGGCTTAGAAGTTCTAGATTTAGGGTAGTGAGTGATTGTGAGTGTAGACGAGTGTAGTGAGTGAATTAGCCCTAGCCCAACACCCAGGGTTAATCTTAAGGTTCAACAATCCTAAGGGTGACTCATCTTCAGTTTCCCCCATAGTGATCCCACTTACTAAATGACCAATATGTGGAACTTCAAGTTGAGTAGAGAAGAGTTTGGAATTTCTAGTGGTGAGGGTGCCTTTTCTAGTTTTATAAGAATACTCAATAGGAAAGTCATATGGTTAAACCTTAGGCTACTAAAGAGGAAAAAACTAAACGTCAACCAAAAGTGAGGTCAACAAATGGACCCCCAATAGGTGTGGTGTGCTGGGCAAGCACACCGCACGTATTGGCGTTGACCGAAGAGATCAACAAAAACTGATACAACTTTCTTAAGTCAACAAACCCAAAAATATGTGTAGGGTCATGTGTGATTTGTTTTCACTGGGGAAATAGCAGGTGTGTGTTTAATCAAGTTGAGAAGTAGGGACTCTCACTGGAGATTGAAGAGTGGACTTTGAGTTATGAAATTTCAAAGATTTCTAAAGGATGGGAGTGAGTATGTAAGTGTTGACCCCGAGGTGGGAATTGAAATTCATATATCAATTCAAAAAGAGAGAGAGAGAGAGTCGGAGTGTAAGGACTGACCTCAGATGTAATGAATCAGAAATGTAGGACTGATTCAGAAATAAGAATTGAAATGTAGGTCAATTCTCAAAAGAAAGTGTCAGAATGTAAGGACCGACCTTGAATGTAATGAATCAGAAATGTATGAATGATTCGGAAATGAGAATTGAAATGTAGGTCAATTCTCAAAAGAGGCTGTCGAAATGTAAGGACCTACCTAAAATGTAATGAATCAGAAGTGTAGGACTGATTCGGGAATGAGAATTGAAATGTAGATCAATTCTCAAAAGAAAGTGTCGAAATGTAAGGACCGGCCTCTAATGTAATGAATCAGAAATGTAGGATTGATTCGGAAATGAGAATTGAAATGTAGGTCAATTCTCAAAAGAAAGAGTCAGAATGTAAGGACCAATCTCGAATGTAACGAATCAGAAATGTAGGACTGATTTGGAAATGAGGATTGAAATGTAGGTCAATTCTCAAAAGAGGGTGTCGGAATGTAAGGACCGACCTCAAATGAAATGAATCAGATGACTGATTCAAAAATGAGAATTGAAATGTAGGTCAATTCTCAAAAGAGGGTGTCACAATGTAAGGACCGACCTCGAATGTAATGAATCAGAAATGTAGGACTGATTCGAAAATGAGAATTGAAATGTAGGTCAATTATCAAAAGTGGGTGTCGGAATGTAAGGACCGACCTTGAATGAATTGAATCATAAATGTATGGCTGATTCGGAAATGAGAATTGAAATGTTGGTCAATTCTCAAAAGAAAGTGTTGGAATGTAAGGACCGATCTCAAATGCAATGAATCAAAAATGTAGGAGTGATTCGGAAATGAGAATTAAAATTTACAAAGCTTATGGCGTTGAATTTGCAAAAGCGTATCATGTGGAAAGGCTGATTTTGTGGAAGATTTGTAGAGCTTTGTGAGGTTTTGTGCATAATGCAAAATTCTACGAGGATGTGAAGAGAGTTAAGGTAGATAACGATGGTTGTGCTTCGCACACAAAGAGTAGGAAATTTTGAAAATGGAAGCATCCACTCAGAAGGTTTATTTCATTTTATTGTTGTTTTCATCACATTTAATTTTTCAAAAATGTGTTTTTAAAGTTTTAATTTTAATTGGTTGATTTTTAAAAGAAATATGTTTTGTTATTCACTCATTTATGATTATTTTTCATTTGTGTTTTATTCATTGTTGAAGATTTGTTGTTTCGTTTCTTGTTCATTGAAATTCTGAACCATCGCATGGTTTGCGGCTTTCATCCATCACACAAAAAGGCAACAAAAAAAAGAAATAATTTGAGAGAAATTTCCATTAATCTGCCCCAAAAAGGGATACCATGAATCAGACATAGGCTAATGCCTCAAAAAGTACAACATGTAATACATGCTGAAATACATTGAATGTCATCTCATGCTATGAGTACATCGTAGACTGAATAAACTTAGATACATGTCATGATGTTAAAAGAAAGCAAGTGAACCCTATGTGCCTGGTATATTGAGCTCCTGATCAAGAAGACCTTCTAAGTCATGCTCCAAGATAAGAGTTTCATTTGCATGTACTTAAAGGTACAACCTTCTCATAGCTCGTATGGAAACAACCCCTCTAATTCTTGGTCCTGCTGGAATCCATACGGTAGTTTACTATCGTCCATTCTGCGGAAGGTTGCAGACACCCTACAGTGTCGTACTCATGGAATGCAGTGCTTGGCAATGTCTGCACCGTTATCTTTAAGAACAAGTACTGAACCCACTGGAAGAGGAATCAGCACAGCTCCTCTGAATTTTCTAGGGCCGACTATATTGATTTCTTTTCCAAACAAAATATTTCTTTTACTCATGAATGAGACAGTGGAGAGAGGCCTCACAAAATCATGATGGTCGATGTGTGGGGAATGCAGTCACCTTCTCATAAATGTTAATGATTCAACTGTTGGGAATGCAAGTAGCGGGTAGAATATTTCACTTGACCATTCTCTTGATCATCATTTTTATCATTAGTGTTAACAGATCCACTTGTTCGTATCTGAGGATCCGAGGTGGATTCCCCTGTCTATCGTTTGTAAAATTGTAGCAACAGTCGCATTGGATGGTGATACTTCCCTTTTCCCTCATCCATTTCTTTGGCTTGGAATATGTCCTCTCCATGAGAAGGCCCGCTTGACCTCTATCTCTTAAATCAAAGATGCAGTCCAGAATGCTTCTTCATCAGTTTCAGAGAAAACCCTGGTATATAGCTCCAGGCCTTCCAATATGTTGACAAACTTTCCCTGAACTTCTTCATAGAACTCAAATTCTCTTTTATTTACTCTGCTTATCTTGTAGTATTCTACCATACCAGGAGTTGGCAGCTGCCGTGGACGTTCCTTCCTTCGGGCCTCGGCGGGAACCCAAACTGGTGTTGATCGATCTAGAATATGAGATTCAGCCTCTAGTGGGATGTATGATCCTGGGCTCCATGGTGCGCGCTGATCCATCCCAATGGGACATATGGTTCATTTGTCATGAAGTCTTGAGTCTGAGATTCGTTGGTACTTGAAGTGTATTCTTCTAATGTACTGAAACACTGTAGATGCAGAATGTTGCAGTCCGGGCATTCTACAAATGCGCCCGTGACTGATGTCCCGACCGGTACCTCAATGTTGCATGTTGGGTAACCCCTACATAAGATATCTGGAACTGGGAGCACATCTGATTCTGTCACAAATCCTGACTCTTCATCTGTAATGGGCAGGCTGACAGAATTTTCTCTCAGGTCTGGGTCGTAAATATGTCCCTCAATAATGGGGGTAAGAAAACTGCTCATTCATATCTGGCGTTTGCGTTCCTGTCGCAGAAAGGTTCTCTATTTCTTTCGACTGGCATTTCTACGTTGCGTCCTGCGAAGAAGAGTATTCGATAATTTTTCACTATGGACAGCTATCAAGTCCCTTGCTGGAGTAGCTATCATGGAGGGCAGTCGGCTGGGTCCCTCTATTGGATCTTTTTCCGCTATCACGTTTTTACCTTTGCGTGACACATTGTCTTGAGTGGTCACCCTCAACAGTGAAGGTAGTCCCTCCTATTCTTTATTGTTGACTATGTCCATTAGAGGACCCTCGTAGTCCATATCAACTTGGTTAAAATCCACATTAAAATCTATGACACCTCCTTGCGGCGCCATCTCTTCATTCAGTGCGAGGTTCTAGCCATCCTGGAAGGCAAAGATCAGCCTCTTTCCTGACATTTTTCTGCATACGACAGAAAGTGGGCCGAAACTTGGCATGAACAAGAACAAAATAGAGTATTTATTAAAGTAAATTTTAGTTTGTTTTGGTGAAAGTGATTATTCATTTTATGTGTGAGTCTCGTTTGATTTAATGGAAATTTTAAATTCAAAAGTAGAAAAGAGAACGTGTGAAGTTCAAAAATCTTCTCAAAATTTTCATTAAATTGAGGTTAATTACAAAGTTTGGACCCGGCCATAGACATTTGGCCACATAGATAACCTTAAAACAATCAAAGTTTCAAAGTTTTCAAAGCAAGCAGGGCAAGTAGAGGCAAGCGGCATTAAGTAGCATCAGGTTGTGTAATAGGTTTTTGGGTATCATCCATTTATCGGTAACATGGGTCTTTCACCCCGGAGTCCACTAAATGGTAGGCTCCACCTGTATAAACCTTCTCAAAGACAAATGGTCCCTCCCAAGTTGGCTCGAACTTCCCACCTATTTTCCGGCAAGCAAGAATAGGTCTTTTGAGCACAAGTACGAGGTAACCAATTTTGAATGTCCTTGGGCAGACCAATTTGTCATGGGCTTGTACCACCTTTGCCTGGTAGAGCTCCAAATGTTGTTGGGCCTCTAGTCATTTTCCTTCGAGACTCTCCAGTTCCTCAAGTCTAAGTTTGTACTTTCTCCCGTTGTGAGTTGGTTGGCGACGACGACTCTAGGAGATGGTGTCTAAATTTCTAACGGTAGCAGGGCCTCGGTCTTGTACACGAGCATATAAGGTGTACACTGAGTGGGAGCCCTGAAAGTCGTCCGGTAGGCCCACAAGGCTTCTAACAATTTGTTATGTCAATCCCTCTTTTTTTCATCCACTGTTTTCTTCAAAATCTGTACCAATGTCTTGTTGAAAGCTTCAGCCAAACCATTTGCTCTGGGATAGTAAATTGTATAGTTTCTCCAATCTATCCCATGTCTTCTGACGAAATTGTTGATCTTTGTACTTTTAAAAGCTGTCCCGTTGTCAGAGATTATTCTTCGCGGTACTCCAAAACGGTAGACAATCAGTCCTTTGAAAAATTGAAGGACGTGTTGTGTCGTAACCTTACGTAAAGGTACTGCCTCTGCCCATTTGGAGAAGTAATCTATAGAGGCAAGTATAAACCTGTGTCTTTTAGAAGATGGAGGGTCTATTGAACCTATTATGTCTGTGCCCCAACACACAATTTGCCACGAGGCAACAGTTGGGTGCAGCACATTTGAAGGCTGGTGTAAGACAACCATATGCACTTGGCACAGGTGACATCTTCTAGCTAATCCATGCAATCAAACATCATTGTTGGCCAATAATATCTGAGTCTTTTGATCTTCATTTTCATTGTTGGTCCCGTCTGGTGAGCGCCACACAATCCGGCATGTACTTCTTTGACAATATTCTATGCCTCGGCTCTGCTCAAACACCGTAGCCACATTTAGTTGAACGATCTTGGCCCTTCTTGTGATGTGGTGCACCTCAGATTTGTCTTCTGGCATCTTTCCAGTATACAAATATTCTATTAATGCCTTACACCAATCTTTGTTGATGTTTGCAACTGTATTTATTGTTTCTTCTTTTCCAAGCTTGCGTAGAGTTTTACAGTCATTTTGAGACAAGACTCGTCTTCCTTGCACCGTGACTTCGATAAAATCCTCCGGGGGACACGCCATTTCCTTAGCAAGTTTTGCTAGAGCGTCGGCATGGCATTATCTCCCCGAGGAATCTGGTAAAAAGTCACCTTAGGAATCTGCTCCATAAGCTTCATCGTGTACTGATGGTACTCTGCTAGTCTTGGTTTCAAAATTTTGTATTGTTCGGCGACCTATTGGATGACAAGTTGAGAGTCACCATAGATGGCAATGTTTGTTATATCCATTGAGATTGCCAACTCCAATCCGATGATTAAAGCTTCATATTCTGCTTCATTGTTGGTGCACGGGTTTGTCAGGTGGTATGAGAACCTCGTCATACCCCTATCTAGCATAATAAAGATCAAACCAATCCCTGCTTTGCCTGATATAACTGTGCCTGATCCCTTGTCTTTCCTGGCTGACGAAGCACCATCGAAGTACATTTCCTAGTGTTGTGCACTAGAAAATTCCATTTATAGTATTTGCTCGTCTCGTAACTCGTCGTTGAGAGAGGACCCAGCTGGCAGTGGGTGTGCAGTGAGAAAGTCTGCTAAAATCATTCCCTTGATAGCATGGAGTGGCACAAAAGTTATATCAAATATCAATAAGATCATTGACCATCTCGCTAAACGTCTGGAGAGTGTTGGTCGGGTCATCAGGTATTGCAATAGATTAACTTTCGAAATCAGGATAATCTTATGAGAAAACATGTAATGTCTAAGCTTTTGGGAGTCAAAATTTAATGCCAGACAATGCTTCTCAATAGGTGGATACCTTATGTCCATCGGTATTAGACGACGACTCAAGTAGTAGAGTGCATTTTCTTTGCCCTCATCATTGACTTGGGTTGAGAAGGCTCCAAGAGAGTCATCCAAAGCCGCGGTATAAAGTTTCAACGTTTTCCCTGGGATTGGGGCTGCCAAAACAAGAGGTGTCATTAAATATTGTTTAACGTCCTCAAAGACCCACTGGCATTTCTCTTCCCAAATAAATTTGGCGTCCTTTTTAATCAATGCCGAGAAAGGATGACACCTACCTGAGAGAATAGAAATAAAGTGTCTTAGATATGCCCCTGGAAGGAACGTAGCTGCTTCAATATTTTAGGGAGAGGCATTTCCAAAATAACTTTAATCCTATCCGGGTCGATCTCGATTCCCCGATGATCGGACACGAATCCTAGAAATTTCCCAGAGGTGACGCCAAAGGTGCACTTTAAGGGATTCATTTTAAGATCATATCGTCGTAACCGTTCAAACATGATCCTCAAATTGTACAAATGGTCTACTTTTTGTTTACTTTTGATGACCAAATCATCCACATAGCATTCCACTTAATTGTGAATGAGGTCATCAAAAATCTTCATCATTACACGCTGATATGTTGCTCCGACGTTCTTTAGGCCAAACGACATCATTGTGTAGCATAAAATTCCAATCAGTGTTCTGAAAGCTGTAAGTGTTGCATCCGTAGGAGCCATCTTGATTTAGTTGTATCCCGATGATCCATCCATGAAGGAGAGAATCTCAGGTGTCGAAGCGATGTCCACCATCATCTCTGATATAGGTAGTGGAAACTCGTCTTTTAGACATGCTTTATTTAAATCCCTAAAGTCGACACAAACACGGATCTGTCCATTTTTCTTTTTAACAGGTACAATATTGGCTAACTATGTGGGGTATTGCTCCTCTTTAACAAAGTTGGCGTTTATCAACTTCTTCACCTCGATGATGACTTGTTGTTCTATTTCAAGGCGCATTCTCCTAGGAGCTTGTTTTACTGTGGTTATATTCTTGTCCACCCCAAGTTTATGGACTGCAACCTCTGCTGACAGCCCTGACATTTCATTGTAGCTCCATGCAAAGCAATCTTTGAATTCTGTCAATAGTTTGACCAATTTTGCAGATTCTTTGTCATCAAGTAGAGAACTTATAAATGTAGGTCGGGGTCGTTCTTCAGTCTCGAGGTTAATCTCTTTTAATTCATCGACAGTGAATTTAATTTCTTCCTCAAATTCGTCAGTTCCGAGGTTAATCTCTTTCAATTCATTGATAGTAGATTTAATTTCCTCCTCAAATTTTGGGGCGGAGCATCTTCTATTGGTTGATCAGTAGAGTCATCCTCTATATCGAGAAAATACTCTTTTGACTCACTAGTAATAGCCTTGCCAAAATTCAGAATCATCGACTGGTCCAACTGTACCAAATCCGAGACTTTCTTTTGAATTGGGGGTTCGACTTTTAACATTCCATAATTTTTCAAAATGTTGAAATTTATCTTTTGATATTCATTTTGGTAAGTGTCCTTGTTGAATTAACTTTTGAACAGAAGGGAAGTAACAAAAAGGTAATTCCATTAATTAATTAGAATCAACATCCAAATTTACATGGTTTTCCACCAAAAGGCAGTTCCACTAATTCATTAGAATCAACATCCAAATTTACATGTTTTTCAAGCTCAATAGAGGTAGAAGCACGGTAAAATTTGATCGGCTTTGAACCAACACTACGGACTTCCTTGACCCCTAAGCACGGTAAAATTTGATCTGCTTTGAACCAACACTACGGACTTCCTTGACCTCTAAACTCTTGAACTTTTGAGGGAGAATCGGAGTAAGGGTCATAGTATTCACATAGTGGTTTATCCGAGCATACATTGTTTCATATTAATTCCTCTCTGTATCTTCTAGGGAAATCTCGTACTGAGGTTTCTTCTACTTTGTCATCATTATTTCATCTTCAGAACTATCTTCATCACCAATGTTGATAGTTGGCCTAGTTCGTTCAACAATTAAATTGATCTTTCCTCATCCGCGTCTCTGGCCTCGACCTCGGGTGTTTGAACTAGAAGAACCTCCACCAACTCATTGTAAGGGAGTGGTAGAAGGTTGTTGAAGCAGAGTTCTAACTTCATGCACTGAAAATGGCTGTAGGTCTCCCTTGATGCAATTTTTCTGAGTCTTCATTTTTTTTTGTGATAACTTCACGAGAGAAGACAGTCCTCTTTGGAGGCGCGTAGTAGGCAGCATCTTCATGGATACCAACTTCATGCACTGAAAATGGTTGTAGGTCTCCCTTGAAGCAATTTTCCTGACCATCTTTGCGGTATTTAGTGCACTGGTGTAGGGATTATGGAACCATATTATGCTCATGAATCCATGGTCGACCCAATAGAGCGTTAAAAGAGGTCTCGGCGTCGATGATATGAAATTTAACGGTTGTTACGAGTTCTCCAGCCTTCATAAGTAATGTAATTGATCCAAGGGCTCTTTCTCCCTTTTGGTTGAATCCTCTTAACATCATTTTATTGGCCGTAAGCTCTTAAGCTTCAATATCCAAATCGGCCAATGTTCGTAGGCTCATCAAGTTAAGAGATGCTCCAGGATCCACTAAAACCCTGGATAACACAAATCTGTCGATGTTGACCGAGATGTAGAGCGGACGGTTGTGGTCAGCGGTACCGAGCAGCAAGTCTTCATCTGTGAAGGTTACCGCTGACTGTTCTCTCAACGAGCAAACTTCATCTGAGGATGTGCTACCCAACTGAGCTAACTAAATTTCTGGATCAAGCAAATTGTAACCAGATCTTTGACAGGATCAGAGCGTCGTAGATGCTTAGTCGAGCAGGCAACTTCCTAAGATGAGCTATCTATCAGAGCGTCGTAGATGCTTAGTCGGGCAGGCAACTTCCTAAGATGAGCTAGCATGTTGTAGTATACTTTGCATTATCCTCCAATTTTATCTTGATTATTTGGTTCCACCACTGGCGGAGGTGGGGGTATCTCTTCTCGAGTCATTATCTGTTTTCGTTTGTCTGTTGGAGCTGTTCTTGGTTGTAACACTTTTCCGCTCCTTAAGTTGGCTTATGTGATTTCTTCTTCTTTTGATATCATTGTTAAATCTTCTGGTGTATTTTCCTCCTTGTCGGAAAGATCTAAGTTGATGGCAAGCGGTAAACCATGATGCGCACGAGTTGGCTCTTCTTTATCGGTGTTATCGTAAGTGATATCATTGAGTTCTTCTTTGGCCTTGACAACGAGTTCATTAGACTCGAGTACGATTTGAGGATCATTTTGGGGATCAAGATTGCAGCTAGATCGTTCATAATCAGTCACTTTATTATGAGGATCATTTTGAGGATCGAGATCGCAACTAGCTTGGTTATAATCAGTCACATTATTACCAAAGTACAATTTGAGGATCATTTTGGGGATCGTGATCGCAACTAGCTTGGTTATAATCAGTCACATTATTACCAGAAATAGTCAAAAAAGAAATCACAATCATTATATTCATAAGACCCCGGAGGGACAAAAAGATAATCATACAAAGTCAGGGTTCAAGGATTTTCTTCCCCAAATTCGAGATAACCAATCTAGTAGAGGCGGCCCCTATCCTACCCCCCTCGTGCTATCAATCTTGACAGTGACGCTTTTCTTCTTCCTGCTCTTTGTCCTTGACGATGACGGATTTTATGGCGAAACCTTCATCTCGGGCTCAGTATGCTGCAGACTCTGAATGGAGGCTTGTTTTGATGCAGCCGGTATTTTGTTCAGTATCTTTTTGGATGACCTGCTCCAGACCTCCTTCCACTCTTCTTCGGTGTTCATAGAAGCTTGTTTTGATGAATCATGAATGTGATTAAGGACCCTCTTGTGTTCATCCCAAGTTGTACTCCATCCATCTGTTCTGACATATGGATCAATTGGGGAGATTGACTCAGTTGAAATCATGTTTATGGAACCTTTTTGAGGTTCTCTCAAATACTCCTTCAGGATTATTATATTCTCTTCCTTGAGGTTCTTCTTGAGCCAGTCTTTAAAGACGAAGAACTTGTCTATAGTGTGTCCAAGCAACCAGTGGTATGGGCAAATAATTTGGTTCATTCTTCTTATCCACCTCTTCAGGTTTCTTTGGATCAGGCAGTTTGAATTTATTTGGTTCGTTTTTCTTATCCACCAGTGTGCCCAAGCAACCGGTGGTATGGGCAATAATTCAGTTCATTCTTCTTTTCCACTTCTTCAAGTTTCTTTGGATCAGGCAGTTTGAATTCTGGTTTCTTCATCAAGCTTTTGAATATTTTAGGTACAACTTCATCTTTGAAGGAATACACAACTTTATGTCGCTCTAACAGGGATATTCTTTTATTCGTTGTTCGAGGTGATCCCTCCTGAGACGGCCGTTGGTTGGATTAGCTGCTCTGTTTCTGAGAGTACTGTAACAAAGACTGGTGATGCTCATCTGCATATACCTTTCTCGGCAGCTTTCCTTTGTCAATAGTCGTGACTACTCCAGATTTCTTTTAGAACACTCTGGTCACCTTAGCCTTTTCATGTGGCTCCATGTGCTTCATTTCTTCTTGAAGACTACTGGCTTTAGTGAGTAGCTTCCCGAAGGATTTGATGGTGAGTCCCTTAAGCATGAAAGCTACTAGTCCATTAATGCTTTTGAGTAGAATCTCAATCGCTTGATGTTCCTTTCGTTGAGGTTCACATTTTATGCCAAGGTTTCTCCACCTCAAAATATAGTCTGCCAAGGTTTCACTAGGCTTCTGCTTCTCCATCATGAGCTCTCCAATAGACACGTGATGTTGTGCCCCAGCAAATCTTTTCACAAATAACTGTTCCAACTTAGAAAATGTTTTAACTGACCCGTTGGGCAAGTCAGTGTACCAGTCGAAAGCAATCCCTGATAAGCTGCTGACAAACTGCTAGCAGAGTAAAGCTTCGTTATTCCTTGTGTTGCCACAACTGGCTCAGAAATGTGCTATATGCTGTCTAGGATTTCCAGTCCCATCGAATATCTTGAAGACCACAATTGGCTCACAAAACCCTTGGGGAAAGGCACGACATCAAACTCCTTCGGGTAAGGTCTACCCTTCAAAATTTATACACTTCCCTTGGATTGGGCTAAGGAATCCCGCACTTGTTCAACCATTTGCTTGAATTCCTTTTCTGGCATGGCACATGACGAAGAATCTTTCTTTGGTTGTTCATCTTTTTCTGTTGAAGTAGTCTCTCTTCTTTCATCTGTGATGTGTATAATTTTTGGCTGATTAATCTCTGAAGAAGCCAATCTTGGTGCTTGTGATTGCCCCTGAATGGTGGTCATGGCAGTCATAGCTGCAGTCATCTCTTCTATTCTTTCCTCCAGTAGACTGACTTGCTCATCCCTTAGGAGGATAACCCTACGCAATTCATCTATGGTGTTATCTTTGGTGTGAGATTGAGTCTCGCGCGCAGATGTGGTAGATCTGGTTTTGATTACATGGACATCCATGAAATCCTCCTCCAAGTAATCACTATAATCAAAATCTTCATTATCGCTATTGACGAAAACTCCATGCTCTCGAGCTAACTCAGAAATCTCAATCCTGAGTTTCTCAACCTTTTCCTCAATTATCGATTCCTTGATTGCTTTAAGATCTGGAGGACCTTGGTGGATATCTTCTACTTGTTCCTCCATCTCGCTGGCTATTATCGTGACGATGTCAGATATTTAAGGCACTGGTTTTACTTCCTGCCTTGCAGGCTCACTGAACTATATCGGTGCAGCGACCTTGGGTACCCATAGCCTCTTCTTGTTTTGGGATAATGTCTCAAGACGGGACGTATTAGTAGAAACATCGGTATGTTGAGGGAAGGTATGCTCCCCGTTGTGTAGACAGGCTATAGTGTCAGGTAATCGTCTTGTCTTTCTCTCCGTGATTGCAGGAATGACGGGTAAGCTTCTCAGACCTAGTCTTGACTCAATCGTTGGCGACCTGCAGTCCTGGTGGTGGTATGATCGGTGGTGACTATAGAAGTATCAACTTGGTTTCCCAAATGGAACCAGACTGGAATACAAGTAGGTGACTTTTTGGTTAACTTGCGAGACTTTCTAACGGACTTAACATCCTTCAAATTTTCCTTTTTCATACGAGGGGAAATCGTATGTCCCACTCGTTTAAGTAATTCACTAACAGAACATCCTTCTTTAGTAGCAAGTCTTCTGAAAATTGCACTAACTCGGGTGATGGGAATGAAATTCTTTCCCTCCTCGCTATGTCCACGGAGTGATGGTAATGCAGCAGCAATCTTCCGGATACTCTCATATCCATCAGTATCCGTCAGAGGATGGAATCTACTCCCTCGTAGGAGTGTATAAATTTTTGGTAGTACCTTTTCAATTTGACGAGGATCCTCCTCAACGGGTGTGTTCTAAGGAGTCTGGGCTTTGACGGTCCTCCGAATTCTTCTATTGCGGTTCCTCCTTTTAATTTGAGTCAGTGGTATAGTCCTTGAGCTCGACCCGATTTCAAACACTGGTGGTGGGATAGTTAACCTTTAAGTCGGATCTTCAACGACCATCACCTCTTTCCCCTTAGTAGCAGCAGAGATAACAGGCTTGATGGCAGTAGCTTTAGCCTTCTTCCAGGCAAGAAAGTCCTGAAGGCAGTTCAAACAGAATTTTACAAACGGTTCTTGCATTTCTGGAGCAGCGATCTTCATGACTACAAATGGGGCTTTCCCGAGGATAACCTCGAGGTCTTCAAATCCAGCTCCGAACTTGATGGTGGGAGCGACGTTACGGGTGCTGCGGTTCGTTGGCAGGTTATAGGAAAAGATCAGTGTTGGGTAGGCCATTGCAGCGGGCTTTAGAACAGAAAGTTTTATGATTAGCTATATGGCCAAAAACCTCGTAATTTTTAGTGCAAACACTAAAAAATAGAGGTTGATTTGCAGACCGGGCGGGTCTTAATTTATGGGTATTTTTTTAAACATCTTCGTTCAAAAAGGTGTAAAATTTAACTAATGCAAGAAAGTTTTAAAGTGCACACAACACAACAAGATTTGGTTTAATTTACGGAATAACAAATCAAATTTAGATGTGAAAAATTAGGACCCAGTGTGGGACCCAATTAGTGGCAAAGAATGCCCAGGTGGGATTAGTCCACTGACACACCTATTGGGGATCCGACTCCATCTGAAAAATTTAGGCAGAAAATGCCCAGGTGGAATTAGTCCATCGACACACCTATTGGGGGTCCGACCCCACATAAAAATTTAAGGAGTCCTTAATGGCCTTCTGAACCCCTCTGTTCAAAGATGGTTGAACAGCTAGTCCTGAAGTCCAAAGAGTTAATTGTACTTTCCCAAGATAGAAATGGGTAAAGTATGCCAACGGAAGAAGGGTAATCTAGCCCAAGAGGGACATGGACATATTACCGATGTGTGAAAATAATATTTCTTGCTTTTTATGGAGAGAAAAGCACATCCCCAGTGGAGTCGCCAGGAGTTGTCGGCATTATTTCGGGGTTGGAGGGTAGTTGCCCGTAAGAAGTTGTCGATCACTGGAATCAAAATCTCGTCGCCCACTTTGGAAGGGCATTGAAGTATGAAATCAAATTGACCCCATATTTTTGATAGTTTAAAATGAAAGAACACTGTACCTCAAATCCTGTATCTATCCCGAAGGATAAATACAAGAATTGAGGATGAGGCTCGATCAAATAAACTAAGAAAAGTATGACGTCTGTCTGGTCTGCAAAACCTTTGTATTTGTAGACAAGTTCCCCTATTTAATATAAAGGATTAAATAGGGTTTATATTAAGCTGGGTTCAAACATGCTTCCTATAAGGGCAAGCTCCTATAGTTAATTACATCTTAAATGACCAAAGCCACCTAAGAAAACTCTCGAAAAAAAATTAAGAAATGTTATCTTCAAGGAATTTCAAAGGGTAGGACTCTTCAATGAAATCGGACATAGAGGTGTGAAAGGGGATTGGTTCAAATTTGGAATATTTTATTGTAGAATCTAAGGGGAAAAGAACTAGGGGATGTCATGAATTCAGAGGAGAACCTCGGTGCAAGCTATCCTAATGTTTGGCTTCAGTTTTGAGGAGAAATATTTGGGTGTTTCATCCTGCCATTTTATTAGTTAGGGCTTACATTTGTGTGAAATGATCACACAAATAGCCTGGAAGATGTGAGGATTTAGGTCGTGACAAACGACAAACTCGGAATCCTAAGACGAGTTAGGGCTTATATTATATAGCAGGGCTATGCAAAGATCTAAAGATTAGGTGAGGATTTACGTTGCATAAGCAAGCAACCTCAAAGTCCTATGGCTTTGTTGTTTAAGTCTAAGGAAGGAAGATTGGTTTAGCTGGGGAAGACAGGTTTTGCTGTTGAAGATGGTCGTGCTGCCCACCTTGCTAGCTCCGAGCTCCTTGCCGTGACAAGTTTGAGTCTTAGTGGTGTCAAGTTATAATATCAAATCAGGTGGCCCTATGGTTGAAGTTCTTTAAATTTTATGGGGGTATGGTCAAGTTATAATATCAAATCAGGTGGCCTTATGGTTGAAGTTCTTTAAATTTTATAAGGGCGTCTGCTGCCCACCAAGCTAGCTCCAAGCTCCTGCTGCGACGAGTTTGAGTTATCTAGTGTGCCATGTTATAACGCATGCTAGCTCCAAGCTCCTCGCCGCGATGAGTTTGAGTTTTCAAGTGTGTCAAGTTATAATGTCAAATCAGGTGGCCCTATGGTTGAAGTTCTTTAAATTTTATAGAGGGCATATTAAAGTTGATTAGAGCAACAGTGGGCCCTATGGTTGAAGTTCTTTAAATTTTATGAGGGCATATTAAAGTTGATTAGAGTGACACCAGTCCCTATGGTTGAAGTTCTTTAAATTTTATGAGGGCATATTAAAGTTGATTAGAGCGACACCAATTAGTATGTTTGAAGTTCTTTAAATTTTATGAGGGCATATTAAAGTTGATTAGAGCGACACCGGTTTTGGTTGAAGTTCTTTAAATTTTATGAGGGCATATTAAAATTGATTAGAGCGACACCGGTTAGTATATTACGGTTCCCTCGTTTCCGGCACACTATTTTCTATTGGATTTACTTAGTCCAAATGAACTTACTAAACTTCAACTTAATGAGTTTCTTAATTTCATTTAAACCGTGGGAAGCCTCTTTAGCAACCATAGGTTACCTCCTCCGAGGGATTCCCGATCATCTGATAGAGACATGTTAATTTAGTTGAAGTTGTGGTTTTGTGTGATGTTTGTGATTAAACTTTGAGTTTTTTTATATTTTAATTGTTGTGGCGGTGAATTTTATCTTGGTTGATTTTAGTTTTGGTTTTGGTTATGGTTATGTGGCTATCCTGGCAATTTTAGTTTTCATGCAGGGTGACATTATTGTTTAGCATGCAAATTCGCAAGTATAAAAGTACAGTATGAAAGTACAAGAAAAACAACGTTGAAAACTGTAAAAGTGTACCTGACGAGTCTTTTCGTTCCACCACCTGAAACTAAAAATGCATGTTAAGGCAAATTATGAAGAGTAGGAAAAGTAAAATTTTGGTAATTTTTCTAACCCTATGTCATATTTTGGTGAGTCATTAAAAGTTAAATTAAGGATGAATTCATTGAGTGAAGAATATTAAGTTTAATAGGCCTCTGAGGTATCCAACAAGTTAGGAGGGGGAAAGTAGGTCCACGCCTCCCTCTCATCAACTGGTGAAAAGCCTCGAGTCCATTTAAAGTTATTATGTTTTAAATGGTTCATCCTGTAAATACCCTTATTACTCAGTGAGCACTGATGTCTGAATTATCCCTAAGAATAGCCATTTGTCATTCAATTTAAGAATTATGTGGGTGAAGACCCTTAAAGGGGCAAGTTAGTGTAAAATGAACACTTCCTGTGGGTGAAGACCCTTAAAGAGGCAAGTTAGTGTAATTTGAACACTTAGCAAAATTTTTAAACCTAATTGGGCTTAGTGGTGTTTCAAGGATGTTTGATTTAGTTATATTTATTTCTCTAATCCTCATAATTGGGCTTAGTGGTGTTTCAAGGATGTTTGATATAATTATGTTTATTTCTCTAATCATCATTTAGTTATTGGGCTTAGTGGTGTTTCAAGGATGTTTGATTTAGTTATGTTTATTTCTCTAATCCTTGTTTAATCAGTTTTTTTTTATTCAGCCTAAGTCACCACTGAGCTCTTAAGACCTAGGTGAGTGTCTTAATTAATTTTGAAAAGGTCAAGCTTTAAGTGGTCATCATTCATGATTTGGATTTTATTTGGAAATCAAAATAAGGGGTATTAAATTGATCAATTAATGACTTCAAAAGTCATACCCCTGAGCCAGGATCATTTAATTTTAATAAACTTACAAATTTTAATAAATTATAAATTTATTAATCTTAATTAAGAAAGTTAGATTGTTTTCTACCAATTAACCCCTTTGTGTTTCAAACATCAAATGAATCTTTATTAATCTTAATTAAGAAAGTGAGATTGGTTTCTACCAGTTCACCCCTTTGTGTTTCAAGCATCAAATAAATTATAAAGAATATAGAGGTTACCCATCCTCCAACCCCTTTGGGTTTCAAACATCAAATAAATTGATTAAGATTAGAGGTTACCCATTTTCCCTCCTTGTGACTTAAGCCTAAATGTTAATTAAGGCTAAATTTCCAAAATTACACATTTGCCCCTAAGGCTCTGACACTCCATAATTTGTCAAATTCAAATCAAATGACTTTGAAGTTTTTATCCTACCTCATTCATGGGTCAATAGAGGCATCAGAGGAGAAAATGTGATTTTTTTTCCAAAATTTAATATAATTTATTTATTATTTTAATGCAAAAATAGGATTTTTTAAAGAAAATTCCTAACTTGACCAAGGTGAATTCTAATCGCTTGACATTTTTACTGGAGGTAGACCTAGACTAGAAAAGCCTTTGGACAAAATTTCATGATTTTTTGTATTCTCTGTGATTTATTAGAATTATTTCAAGTTCTAGGTTATTTAATAAAAGTAAAATATTTTAGGTGGTAAAAATTAAGTTTTATATTTTTGAAAAATCTCTCTAAGGTTAGAGAACTCAGAGGAGCAAATTTTATAATTTTTTTGATTTTCCTTTGATTTATTGGAATAATTTTAGTGAAAACTCATTTTTAGCTTTTAAAAAAAATTATTTTTAAGCTTTGAAATTCAATATCTTTATTTAGAAAATCAGGAAAAATATTCAAATTGTTCCTAAGTGATTAGGAAGCAATTTAGAACATTTTCATGAGTTTTATTTTTTTTTGTGATTTTTATGGATTATTAATTATTTAAATATTTAAAATAGGCTAAAAATCAAGTTTTTATTTTAAATATTATTTTATTTTTAAAAAATACCCCAGATCATAGAGAACTCAAACAACTAAACTTCATAATTTTTTGAGTTATATTTTGATTTTTAAAAATTATTTAAATGCCAAAAAAAACTAAGTTTCATAATTTTTTGAGTTATATTTTGATTTTTAAAAAATCATTCAAGTGTTAAGAGTGGATATTTATCTTTAAAAATCAACTTAAGTTATCAAATGAACTCAAAATATTTTGAACTTTTTATAGTGAGTTCTCTAGATCATAAATTTATCTTTAAAAATCAATTTAAGTTATTAAATGAACTCAAAATATTTTGAAACTTTGATGACTATCTTTAAAAATCAACTTAAGTTGTCAAATGAACTCAAAATATTTTGAAATTTTTATGATGAGCTCTCTAGATCATAAATCATAGTGGAGGTAAAAAAGCAAGTCATTAAATGTTTATATTTTTCAAAGATTAATTAATTTATGTGCATTTTAAATGACTTGACCCATGAAATTATTTCCAAAGGCTTCTCTAGTCATTGTGGACCTTCCAAAATTTTCTTAGGATTTTCTAATCAATATGCTAATTTTCATAATTATTTTAAGGAAATAATGTGGAATAACTTGAAAATTACGGATCTCTGTATAAGAACCTCCTATGACTTTGGAAAGATCAGAGGATATTTCCCTTGATAGAGATTGCAACATGCCAAAGTTTCAAGCCAATGTGATGTATCAATATGCATGGAGAATCAAATGATTCAAAATAGTGTTTAAGTAATTAAAAATAAAATATGCATAACATGGTCTTGAAATTTATTTCAGATTGTTCTCCTCTGTTCACTGAGCAAGAGGGTATTTTTATAGGACTTGAAATTTGTTCCACATTGTTCTCCTTTGTTCACTGAGCAAGTGGGTATTTTTTTTTGTGATTTTTCTACGTTTTCCTCTATTCACTGAGCAAGAGGGTATTTTTATTTTATTTTTGTGATTTTTCTACACAAATTCTCATCTATTCACTGAGCAAGAGGGTATTTTTATTTTATTTTTGTGATTTTTCTACACAAAATGAATTTTCTAAGTTAAGGGTATTTAAATAAATAAGAAAAGCCCTATTTATCTATTTAAACCACACGTGCTGACTAGATCCTAGGCAGCTCCGAAGGCATGTGTGGCGCGCTCTGGTTAGATATCGTCGTCCACGTAGCTGCTGACTCGACTCGTGATTTATGTCCCGAAGCGTTGGCCGGCTCGTTCTCCTCTGTCTATGTGATACACGCGCGATCAGACGACTCCCCGTCATCGTCCCCGATAGAATGATCCCGTGACCGTCCACACTGAAACCCTAAGGTCTCAGCCTAGACTCAACCAAATCACCTCGTGTTTGATCCTATGGACTCGTCTAAGTGCGACGAACATATCCATACGTTTAATGTACCATGAAATCAAGCCTAAGCAGATGGAGAATCAAAATAAACTTGGGAGGAGGAGAAATTTTATACCTTTGCTCTGAGAAGGGAAGCTTTAATCAAAGGTGCTCAGCATGTTTGCTGGGGTCCAAGGAGGCTAGGGATTGAGTCCTTTGTCTTGTTGTAAGTCCTAGGTTTGAATTCGATCATGCTGGATTTCAGATGTTGGTCTAGAGCTATGGTGGAGGCTATTTCAGGGGTAATTTGATGGGGCTTTGTCTCCTCTTGTTGTTGTGAAGGTGCGGGCACAAGCAATTGAAGTTTGGTGGTGTGTGGAGGTGTATTGGGTTCTGTCCTGGTTTTAGTCAAGGTTTCAAGCTCAAAATTGAGCTCCGACAATGGGAATTAGTGAGGGAAAATGTTTAGAATACACTGAGGGGATCTTAAGGAAGCTCTGTGTGAAGTTTGGAAAGGCATCTATAAGAAAATTTCAGCACACCTCCAATGGCCGTGGGAGGTGAGTTTTTATAAAAATGTTCATGGGGTGGCTCTCAGGGCATAAGTTTGGGTGCATTGTGGTGCTTAGGTAGACGGCAGAGGAGCTCTTCAATTTGATTTGGATGAGCTGGCCTCTAATTTTGTTTTGGGTGAGGTGCCATGGGAGTGGCTCTCAGTTTTGGGCTTTTCCATCCACTAGGCTTGGCGGCTAGCCATGGAGGTGGCTAGGAGCTCAGGGAACCCAGAGGAATCCATCATAGCAATTTAATGCAAATGTGTTTGGATTTGGGGTGGCTAGGAGCTCAGGGAACCCAGAGGAATCCATCACAACAATTTAATGCAAATGTACTTGATTTGGGTGAGGTGCCATGAGAGTGGCTCTTGGTTTTGGGCTTTTCTGACCACTAAACTTGCCGGCTGTCCAGGGGTAGGTGGGCTAGGAGCTCAGGGAACCCAGAGGAATCCATCACAACAATTTAATGCAAATGTGCTTTGATTTGGCAAAGAAATCTTAAGCATGTGCACTTTTTGAAATAATATCCCTTAATTTGGGGGACCATTGTTCCATGGATTGATTTAGGTGGTTTCATGGTGTTTGGACTAGTCACTAAGTCCAACTAATGGTTGTGGTTGAGTTAATTTGATGACTTTAGGGTGGTTAGGTCACATTTAGTGCATGAGTCCAAGTGGGTGCAAATGACCAAACCTTGGGTTTGGGGTAGGTTAGCCATGTCAATTGGCCCAATTAATTGCTGCNCTGAGGGGATCTTAGGGAAGCTCTGTGTGAAGTTTGGAGAGGCCTCTCTAAGGAAATTTCAGCACACCTCCCGTGGCCGTGGGAGGTGATTTTTTGTAAAAATGGCCATCGGGTGGCTCTCAGGGCATAAGTTTCNGTAGATGATCATAAGAAACAACTTTAGTGAAGAATGGAAATGGTTTTGAGTTCAATTGAAGGGTCAATTTGAAGGACTTCTGAACCTTAATCATTTTGGTTATGTTGGGCTAGGTTTGGGTCTAGCTTGGGTTAGCCTTGTGATAATTCCAAAATGATTGTTATAAATAGTCAATAGGGACCTCATGAAGACTTTTCAACATGAATTGGAAGCCAATTTCNGGGAGGTGGCTAGGAGCTCAGGGAACCCAGAGGAATCCATCACAACAATTTAATGCAAATGTGATTGGATTTCGCAAAGATATCTTAAGCATGTGCATTTTTAAAAATAAGATCCCCTGATTTGGGAAACCTTTGGTCCAAGGCTTAATTTAGGTGATTTCATGGTGTTTGTACTGGTCACTAAGTCCAACTAATGGCTGTGGTGGAGTTAATTTGGTGGCCTTAGGGTGGTTAGGTCACATTTAGTGCATGGGTCCAAGTGGGTGCAAATGACCAAAACTTGGGTTTGGGCTAGGTTCTTTCTCTCAATTGGCCCAATTGATTGATTAAAATTGTGTATATGATTGTTATGAAGATTTTTGGTGAAGGGTTGAAGTGATTTTGAGCTCAATTGAAGGGTCAATTTGAAGGAATTTTGAACTTTAATCATTTGGTCATGTTGAGCTAGGCTTGGGTCTAGCTTGGGTTAGCCTTGGGCTAAGTCCAAATTGATTATTGTAAATTGTCAATAGGGACCTCATGAAGAGTTTTCATGTTGAGCTAGGCTTGGGTCTAGCTTGGGTTAGCCTTGGGCTAAGTCCAAATTGATTATTTTTAATGGTCAATCTTGGGTCTAGCTTGGGTTAGCCTTGGGATAAGTCCAAATTGATTGTTGTAAATGGTCAATAAGGATTGGGTCTAGCTTGGGTTAGACTTGGGCTAAGTCCAAATTGATTGTTGTAAATGGTCAATAGGTATCTCATTAAGAGTTTTCAACATAAATTGGATGCCAATTTGGAGGTTAATACAATCAATTGGGTGAAATTTTTGGGCTTAGCCAATTTGGGGCTAAATTTGGGAATTTTGGATTTAAGCCAAAATCAAATAGGTTTGAAACTTCACCAAGGTCAATTGATGGTTGATTTTGATGTACATGAATGTTATCAAGATTTTTAAATTTTAATTGGGGCCAATTGACTAGGCCATGGGTTCAATTTGGTGAGATTAGGTTCACAGGTCAAAATTAGGGTTTTGACCCAAATCAAAATTGGGCTCAAATCATGGACCAATTGAGCTTTGATTTAGTTTATTTTGGTCAAATTAAAAGTGAATTTGAGTTTAGGATTAGATATGGGGTCAATTGAGATCAAATCGGTGGACATTTGAGTTGGATTTGGGGAAATTTGGGTCTTTAAAGGGCAATTTGGGGGTTTTGGTTAAAGATGGTTAAATTGGACAAATTGGGTCATGTGTTAGTTGAGATAAATGAATTTGGAAATATTTAGGATTTATTGGTATTTTCTGGGAATTTTTGGAATTTTTTGTATTTTGGGTCCAAGAGGGGTATTTTGGTAATTTGGGGGGTGCTTTAGGGGTAAAAGGCCAATATGGGTATTTTGGTAGAGTTGAGGTATCAAACATCACCAATAAGCCATGGACCAATGAGAACCCCATTTTGGGTCCTCTACATAGTGGTCTTAGCCGAACCATAGCCCTAGGTCTAGTACGTTTAGGGGACCATCTACATGAGTATCCCAAAAGATCAAGAGATCTAGGCTAAAAATTTGAGTTCAGGCTTGTGAGTGATTGTGAGTGTAGATGAGTGTAGTGAATGGCTTATCTCCAGACCAACACCCAAGGTCAACCCTAAGGTCCAGCAATCCTAAGGGTGACTCATCCTAAGTTTCTCCCACAGTGACCCCACCTACTAAGTATTTACAGGTTGACAACAATATATGGAACCTCAAGTTGAGTGGAGAAGGGTTTGGAATTTCTAGTGCTGAGGGTTCCATGTCTAATTTTCTAGGAACAGTAAACAGGAGAAGTCCTATGGCTAGATCCTAGGCTACTAAAGAGGAAAAACTAAACCTCAACCAAAATCGAGGTCAACAGAACTTAACCACATCTTAACCTTATCCCTAAGTGAAAAAGGAAGAAGTCTAAGTCTAACAACATCGTTCAAAACTCTATCATATTTAAAGGTAGCACAAAGTTCTAAAAAACTAGCTAAGTGTAAATTAGGATCTTAATTTGGTGTACCTCTGAATTGATTGTTTTGCACCATTAGGATAATAACAGGTTTGAGCTCAAATGAATTAGCAGCTACATCAGGATTTTGGATAGATAAGTGAATTTCATCTACTATAGGATTTGCATAATCTCGTAGAGGTCTAGGTTGATGTTCATTTTCTATTCCTTGATTGTTCACATTATTTTTCATTGTGTCAGGAGTTCTAAATTTTTTTCTTAGCTTTCTAATTCTCCTAACAGTGCGTTCTAATTCCGAACCATAGGGTATAATATTTTCATGTCCAAATTTACACATATAATTGAAATAAGTACCACAGAAAAATAGTTAACTAAATATGAAAATAAGTTGTAATTCAAGTAAAAGTTTTTTAATAGTCCTAATTTGTTCGTTACTCTAATTAGGATTTTCTTAAAAATCTAATTTTTACTCCCCGGTAACGGTGCCAAGAACTGGACAACGACTTTATATATGCTTAAAAATACAATAATTTGATATTGTTGCTAGAAGATTTATATCCTCGGCAAAGGCACCAAAATCTTGATTGACTTTATATATGCTTAAAAATACATGAATTTGATACTGCTGCTAAAAGAATTTAATCCCTGACAATTGCGCCACAAACTTGACAGATTTGATAAAGATGTGTATAAATCATTCAATAATTACAAAGACACACTTTTCAACGCAAGTATACGTATCGCTCAAGTAATACAGGGCTCTAATGGAGTCCTTGATATCAATCCCACAGAGAGTAATATTAGTAGCTACAAACTAAGATTTAAAAAATCAATACTTAATCACAACAATATGTTCAAATTGCATATTTGTCACTAATAGACAATTGAAATAAAAATGTAATTTTAATAAACTCTTACTTAACTAATTTTACTTATAAAGTTTTTAATGTGAAGTTCAATATATAAGAAAGCATCCTTCTCCTCGTCAAGAAATATAAGTGAATGGATAAATTGAATCAATTCAAATTGTATTGTGCCAAATAGAAGCATACCTATTCTTTACCCTTTGGACCAGGCATAAAGAGTATTGATTAATCCTATGCTTGGTTACTGAATCTGTGGCTTGGCTGGGAGGATACCGGCTGTCACTTCAAAGCTCCCACGTTCCCCATGCCAGAGGGCTAACATCTACACTTCAGCACCCAAACGATAGGACTGAATTGAGGATTTTAGCCTGTCACTCTAAAATCTCCAATTCTACGACCGATAATTTTTATTTCCCTCTTTATTTGCACCCAACTTTTAAGGACTTTGACCTCCCTAAATCTTGGATGTAATCTTCACTTTAATTGTAAGACTCAACATATTTTAACTAATCAATTGGCTAAATTGAAAGTAATATAAGATTAAAGTGAAAAGATCATCACAACATCTTTAACATTCTCATGGCACAACCAATTCAAATCACCATTTCACAAAATCTGAAAATAAGGAGAAAGACAGAGAAAACCACTCAGAACTTATGAATATGATACGACAAAACTTGGAATTTATATATAAAATTAAAGTCCAATAAGTAAATACAACTTATCTTTAATTCCTCCCCAAGCAAACTCCTCGAAGTTCCTCTGATCTCTTCCTTTCTTTACAGCACACAGAACTCTCCTTAAAAGTGGCAAGGACGAAGAAATCTCTCACTTTCCTTCCACTCTTAGAATCTCTCGAAGAATTCCTCACAATACTAACCACTCTCTACACTCTAATGGGCACCACAAACAACAAAGACTCAGCGGACACCCCTTGGACACCCTATGGACACCCCCCGTGGACACACTTTTTCGGCCTCCAAATTGTTTCTTTTAAAGTTATAGAAGAGTTTTCAAGTGTTGCCAAAACGTCCCTTCAAAAATCATCCACATTCAATGCATCTATTGAGAGAACCGACATGCTCGCTATAGGCGACCTCGATGGCGCCGTCGGCGACCTTTTAGAAAATTTAATTCTCGACTCTCAGGAAAAACCCGTCGTTGACGGTGTCGAGCCTACCGTCGGCGCCCAAGATCAAATCTTCATATTTTGGTCTTTTTTGCTTCAAATTCAATTCTTTTTTATCTTTTTGCTCCAATGACCATAATTCAATATACCTGCAACAAAACATCAAAAATTCCTTTCTTTAAAGTGTAATATCGTCAAAATCAGTGTAAAATAGGTACGAAAATCTCAACATATTTTCCTTTGGTCACCTTACCGACATACCCTCTTTTTGTGCTGTTGCCATCATGACATGCCCATCTTCGAGTCACTACCTTACCGACATACCCTCTTTTCGGGCCCCTGCTACTACGACATGCCCATTCCTATGAGTTACCATCTTCACGGCATACTCTTTATCACTACTTATATGTTTTGATTTGCTTGCATTTGCATTTACATGTTTGCATGTATAGCGAGCTAGGTTTGTTAGGAGAGTGACCTCATGTTGGTCATGATGCTTTAACGAGCATTACTTACTAAGTTGATCCTAGTGAGTAATGCGAGTTAAGTCATCAGGATTAACACGAGTATGAGTGTGCTAAAGATCTAATAGATCTAAATTGTGTCACCCCTCTTTGTGACACCCTTTAGATTCTTTAGATCCTTAGCATGGGGCCAGTATGAAGACCCCGTCAAGGACATACCATACTCAGACTTACCCCTCACCTAGATACTAGGTTGACGTGCTTTTCCTTAAATGGTGTGCTAGGCTAGGATTTAGGGTGCTATATAGTCTTTTTGATACTTGGCTATTGTTCTTTGTTGGATTGGTTGCCTTAACCAGGTATCTTTCTTTTACATTATGTTTGTGGTATGACTGCATGTTGCATATGTGTGGTACTGTGTTAGGGCATTTTTCTGTAGGGATCCATGTTTATTTATTTGCACAAACACAAATCCCATTATGGGGGAGCAAGTAATGATTTCTAACAATCTACTTGCAGGTGTTATTTAGCTCCCCCATCTTTAAGGCGTGGTTCATAATACGTTTTTTGCATGTGAGATTTCCTGCTGACACTTTTTTCATATAAGATTGAGTTTTTTCTTTTTCTTATATACTTTTTAGAGTCTAGGAAAGTCTTGTAGCAGAAATAAGATACGGGCATGGGTTATGATGTGTTAGGCATAGGAACCACGTGGGAGGGACCAGGAGCAGACGTACGTGCCCCGTATCTTAATTCTGAATTTTATATTGATGTATAGAATTAGGACCAGGCTTGTACAAGCTGAGTTTGGCTGCCTTTTTTCTTTTCTGGGATATATAACCGACCCAGCGACACCGACCTATTTATTATTTTGATTTGGCTTTTTTTATCTTTTGCATCATGTTGCATGTCTGCACTTGCATGTGTTTTCTTTATTTCTTTATGTGATTTAACTGGGATTTCATGATATAACATAGGCTCTTTAGGATTTAAATTCATAAATTTCTATAAAATCCTAAAAAAAATATTCAAGATAATTAAAATTTAGGATTAAAATATTCAGGATCTAAAAATTACAACTTTTACTTTTCTGCATATATTAATATGGCCTCCACAATATATAGGACTACTCTAGATAAATGCATTCATATTTGCATGTCCCGAGGAGAAGTCCCCATGCTTCTCTAACCTGACAGGCCCAACATACCCTTTTATAGGTGGTTGTCTAGTACGCCTAGGATGTTAGAAGGCTCCCCGACCCAGACGGGATATAAGTCCTTTTATTTGGAGCTTTTCTAACTTTATGTTGAACCTCCACTTCTCTTTCTTTCTTAAGGTATCCTTGTTATTATGGCAGGTATAAGTCCCACCTCTTGGAGTCCAGATTGTAGTCATAGGATAGAGTTTCCTTCCATTTACTTTAGGGATACCAAGGTTCCCGTGGATGATGCAATTAACAGATTGCTGACCGGGGATTTTAGGACGTGTTGGGTTTACTACCTTCACGACTAAGTAGACTTAGGGTCCTAGTAGCTATGTATGACGGGTTTGTTGTCCCCCGACCCAATTAAGTATCTTTTAGGAACCCTCTACTTTTATTTTTGTTGATCCCCTTTAAGCTCTGTCACTCTTTGACCTCATTGATATCACCTTGACGGCCTGATGTCGATGAGCTGCCACCCATTTTGGATACAACGATTTGTCCTCTACCCTTTGGCTCGGACATGCTTTGACGTATTGGATATCCCTATCAAGATAATTTAGGTTATTCCATGGGCCTCGTGTGTCAATTACCAGCTACCAATTTTGGGATGTGAGAGACTCACTCTCTGCCCTATTACTTAGCATGAGCTTTGAAGCATTGGGACTGTTCCCACATGGAATAACCTTCCTTTGATTTTCTATACCCCATGTCAATGATAATATGAAGCAAAACTCCTTTTATCAATAGTATTCTTGGGTAACCCGCAAGATGTAATTAACCACTAGGAACACGTTCCTCTAGGAGTGATCTTGACCCTAGAATAGGTACATACACCTGACTCTCTGGTTATGGGTACTCTATGTAGATACTTCTTTCGCAGATATTGGTTTAAGGTGCCTCCACCCGAACTTATTTGGGCAGACATTTTTAACCTATCCTTGTGAGGTTTAACGTGCCTCCACCCAAACTTATTTGTGCAGACATTTTTAACCTATCCTTGTGAGGTTTATTGTACGTAGACTCTCCACATTTTAATTTTTTTCTTGTTTGTCTCTTCATCATATGCCCCTCCTTATTTGATTTCTCTCCTAAAGGATTTATAGAAGATGTTTTGGTAAAAGTTGATAACATTTTATTTCTTATGTATTTATTATGTTAGATATGGAGGAAGATAAAGAAATTCCTATCATTTTAGGAAGACCAATTCTTGCCACACGAAGAGCATTGATAGATGTGCAGAAAAGAGATTTAACAATATAAGTCAGTGATCAAGAAGTTACATTTAATATTGCAAAATCAATAAGATACCCAGCAAAAGTAAGAGATGATAAATGCTTCAAGATAGATATTAACGATTATTTAAGCAACATTTGAAAAGAAAAATGAAGAAGAATATTTGGAGTTTGAAGATAAGGATATAATTTAATATAAATATATAAAAGTGAGTAATGAAGAATTATATTTGTTCAGGAACACTTTTGAACTTTTAGATCCTACGCATAATAACAAAAATTTGATTTCTTCAATTGTAAAACCTCCTAAACTAGAAATGAAAACTCTTCATACACATTTTAATTATGTATTTTATGAGATTTATCTACATAACCTGCTATTGTATCCTCAGAATTAACTTAAGTACAAGAACAAAAGTTGTTGGAAACTTTAAGATGATATAAGAAAGCTTTTGGATGGTTGTTAGTTGATATCAAAGAATAAGTCATTTGATTTGTATGCACAAAAATTTATTGGAAGAACATCATGAACCAAAAACTAATACTCAAAGGAAATTAAACCTACTGATGAAAGAAGTTGTTAAGAAAGAGATTTTAAAATGATTAGATTCTAGAATAATATATTCTATTTCAAACAGTGCTTGAGTGAGTCCAATTCACTGTGTTCCTAGAAAAGGTGGTGTGACCGTTGTGATAAATGATAATAATGAATTAATACCAACAAGACAAGTCATTGGATGGCAAATCTGCATTGATTATAGAAAACTAAATTTGGCCACCAAGAAAGATCACTTTTCTTTACCCTTTTTGAACCAAATGTTTGATAAACTAGCTGGGCACAATTTTTTTTGCTTTTTAGATGGATAAACCAGCTATCATCAAATTCCTATTGCTCTTGAGGATTAAGAGAAGTCAACGTTTACTAGTTCTTATGGTACTTCTACTTTTCGATGAATGACATTGGTTTAGGTAATTCACCTGGAACATTTCAATGATGTATGGTGTCAATTTTTAGTGATTTAATTGAAAAAGGGATAGAAGTACTTATGGATGATTTTTTTGTGTATGGAACTTCTTTTGAAATTGTCTAAATCATTTACAAAAAGTTCTAGAATGATGTGAAAAGATGAATTTAGTATTAAAATGAGAAAAATGTCAATTCAGGGTTGCAAGAGGTAAATGTACTTGGCATAAAATTTTAGTTAATGACATGAAAGTAGATCCGAAAAAAATTCAAATTATAGCTAACCTACCTCCACCTACTACTATAAGAGGAGGTAGAAGTTTTTTAGGAATTGCTGGTTTTACAGGCGGTATATAAAAGATTTTTCAAAACTAACAAAGCCTTTATGCCAACTTTTGGAAAAAAATATAAAATTTGATTTTAATTAAGAGTGCCTTAATGCACATTAAAGGAAAAATTAATCATTGGTTCTATAATTATTTCACCTGATTGGGAGAAACCATTTGAGATATTGTTTGATGCAAGTGATTATGCAATTGGAGCAGTTTTAGGGCAAAGATATGAAAAAATTTTTAAAGTTATATATTATTCTAGTAAAACTCTAAATGATAGTTTTAGGGCAAAGATATGACAAAATTTTTAAAGTTATATATTATGCTAGTAAAACTCTAAATGATACTCAAATTAATTATATCACTACTAACAGAGAGTTATTAGCAATTGTTTATGCTTTTGATAAGTTTAGGTCATATCTGATTGGAGTTAAGAGTGTTGTGCATACCGACCACTCTAGTATAAAATATTTGATGCAAAAGGAGGATGCAAAACTAATTTTAATTAGATGGGTTCTTCTGATGCAAGAATTTGATTTTATGGTAGTAGATAGGAAGGGATCTGATAATCAAATAGTTGGTCGTTTATCTAGGCTGGAACAGGAAGAAAAATTTGACCTTGAAAGAGAAATTAATGAAACTTTTCTTGATGAACAACTATAAACTATTAAAGAAGTGGAAATACCATAATATGTTGATATTATGAACTACATTGTCATTTGTGTTTCACCATATAGATTGACAAAGCCACAAGAGAGGAAATTTATTCATGACGCAAAATTTCACTTTCAGGATGAATCATATTGTACATACAATGCAAAGATTTAGTTATGTGGAGATGTGTGCCTTAAGAAGAAATTGAAGAATTTATCCAAAAATGTCATGATTCTGAATTTAGGGGTCATTTTGGAATTGATAGAATTTTTCATAAAATGTTATAATCTNCCTAACTAGTGTGTGTGTGTGTGTGTGTGTGTGTGTGTGTGTGATTGATCCTGGTGAAAATATAATTGTGTAAAATTTATAATTTTTGACCCCGCTTTGCAACGACGCCAGAAACTTGATGTGATATTTTATGAATAATAACTATAAGCACTTAATGTTGGGATTCTATGTAAGTATACGTATCGTTATCAAGTAACATAATACTTTCTGTTTAAGTCCCAAATATCGATCCCACCAGGAAGGTTTAAATTTGAAATGGTAAATTAACTAGGAAATTTGCAGAAATAAAAAAAAAATTACTGTCTCTAATTTCAAATGTTTGAGATACTATAAAAAATTAATTACTAACTACTAGCAAAATTTTAATGCAAAGTTTAAAATAATAACTACTAAAATATTTTTATGTGATGAAGTTTTCTTATATGAAAAAGCATCTTTCCCACTACAATGAGTTTTGGTGAAATGAGATGAGATAAATGGTTTAAATTTGTATTGTGTCAAATATGAGAAATTTTTAATTCTCTACCCTGATTCAGTGTTATAGAAAATCATTGACTAATCTTAGGTTTAGTCCCTAAATCCGTGGCTAGGCTAGGAGGATACTAGCTCCCACTTCCCTTCTTCGGAAGGCTAACTCTCACTTTAGTTTTTAAACGCTAAGATCGAATTGGGGATTCTAGTATGTAACCCTAAAATCCCCCAATTCTACACACAATAATGTATATTTCCTTATTTATTTGCACTTAATTTCATGAACGAAATCCTCCTTCATGGACTTAAATGTGATTCTCACCTTATTGTAGAACTCATACTCCATTTCTTGGATCATATGTTTCACAACATAATTTAACAATTCAATTGGTCAGATCAAAAAGTAAATTAAGAATGGATTTGAAAAACCATCACAATTTATTTTATATTTTAACATTGGTACATCCAAATTATCTCTTCATTTCACCATATCTCACAGTAGGGAGAAACATAAAGGAAACTACTCAAACTAGTTGACCTCACTTTTGGTTGAGGTTCAGTTTTTCCTCTTTAGTAGCCTAAGGTCTAGCCATATGACTTGACCTCACTTTTGGTTGAGGTTCAGTTTTTCCTCTTTAGTAGCCTAAGGTCTAGCCATAGTGACCTCATTTTTGGTTGAGGTTTAGTTTTTCCTCTTTAGTAGCCTAAGGTCTAGCCATAGGACCTCACTTTTGGTTGAGGTTTAGTTTTTCCCTTTTAGTAGCCTAAGGTCTAGCCATAAGATTTTCTTATTGCCTATTCTTAGAAAACTAGATCTGGCTTGGTTGAGGTTTAGTTTTTCCTCTTTAGTAGCCTAAGGTCTAGCCATAGGACTTTCCTGTTAACTATTCTTAGAAAACTAGAAAAGGAACCCTCACCATTAGAAATTCTAAACTCCTCTTTACTCAACTTGAAGCTCTACATATTGGTCCTAACCTCTAGCACTTAGCAGGTGGGGTCATTATGAGGGAGCTCAAAGGGAGTTCCCATAGGATTGTTTGACCTTAGAGTTGACCCAGGGTGTTGGCCTAGAGCTAAGGCACTCACTACAATCACCTCACTCACAATCGCTCACAACCCTAAACCCAAAATTTTCTTGACTTTGATCCCTTAATCCTTTGGGAGACTCATGTAGATGGTTCCCTAAACCCACTGGCCCTAGGCTAGGGTTTAGCTAAGAACAATACATAGAGGACCCAAATGGGGTTTCCATTGGTCCATGGCTTATTTATGGTGGTTAGCTCCCAAATACTACAAAAGATACCCAACTTGGCCTTTTGCCTCTAAACTCTCCCAAATTACCTAAGTACCATTGAAACCCTAAATTTGGCCAAAATTCCCAAATTTGCCCAAAATATCTAAATTTGTTCAAAAGTCATTTTATACCTTTTCAAAATACCCAAATTACCCAAAATCACCAAAAATTGCCAAATTACCAAAATGCCCATCCTTAGCCCAAAATTCCAAAAAATCTCAAAAGTTCCCAAAACTTTTCAAATATTTTCCAATTTCATTTTTCTCAACTACCACTTGACCTAATTTGGCCATTTTGGCCAAAACCCCCAAATTGCCCTAAAAGGCCCCATCTCCCCAAATCTACCCCAAATGTCCATCAAATTGGTCCCAATTTTCCCCAATTTCAATCCTAAACTTAAATTCACCTTCCATGTGACAAATTTAAACCACATCCAAGCTTAATTGGCCCATGCTTTGAGCCCAATTTTGATCTAAGTCAAACCCTCAATTTTGGCACTATGACTTGGTTCCACCAAATTGAACCCCATGGCCTTCTCCATTGGTCTCAATTTGAATCCTAAACTCTTCATAACGTTACTAAATATCAAACTAACCTTAAATTAGCCTTGGTGAACCCTCAATTTTACTTAATTTCAACCAAAGTCAAAAGCCCAAAATTTTGCCCCAAGTTGGCTATGCCTCCAGATTTCACCAAATTGATTGCGTTAAACCTAAAATTGGCACCCAATTCATGTTGATAACTATTCATCGCATTCCTATAGACCATTCTCAATAATCAACTTGGACTTATCCCAAGCTTAGTCCAATCTAGACCTAAGCCTAGCCTAACATGCCCAAATTGACCAAAATTCCAAAATCCCTCAAGTTGAGCCTCCAATTGAACTCAAAATCCTTTCAATCCTTTACCAAAAATGTTCATTACAATCATTTATATCAAATGCATCAATCTATTGGGCCAATTAACATGGCTATCCTAGCCCAAACCCAAGTCTTGGTCATTTGCACCCACTTGGACCCATGCACCAAAATTGACCTAGACATGTCAAATTGGTCAGGGCAAGGGCACCACAACAAAGTTTTGGACCCAATTGGCCAAGATAAACCCCATGGAACCACAAAAATGAGCCGTTGACCAAGGGATCCCCAAATTAAGGGTTTTCATTCCATATTTTCTTAAGCCAAGGATATTTTTGCCAAAACTAAACACTAACCCATTTAATTGTTGTCACATATTCCCCTAGCTCACCTGACCTCCTAGCCACCTCCCCTGGCCTGGCCGACCAGCCTAGTAGTTGGAAAATGTACAAACTGATAGCTACCCACATGGAATCAAACTCAATTTAAACCTAGGGGCCACCTCATCTAAGTTAAATGCTAGAGCCTCTATGCCCTCCACATAAGCATCACCTTTCACCCTCTAATTGTCCATGGCAACAACCTTAAGCTAATTTTTATAAAAAGCTCACCTCCACGGCCATGGAGAGTGTGCTAAAAAATTTCTAGAGAGAGCCCTCCAAATTACTCCTAGAGCCTCTTTGAGACCTCCTCAATGCAGCCCAACCACCACATTGCCTTGAATCCCCTTTCCAGAGTTCAATTTTTGAGCTAAAAACCGTACTGGAGATAGGAAAGAGCTCTCCACACCTCTATACTCCACCAAAATCAAATTAAACTAACCCAAACCATCACCACAATGAAAGAAGAAGAAGCTCCATTAAATCCCCCTCATATAGAGCCCCTGGCATAGCTCTAGACCAACACTTGAAATCGAGCTTGGTCAAATTCATGCATAGGCCTTTCACCACAGAAAGAGGCTTAATCCCTAGCCTCCTTGGACCTCCACAAACGTGCCAAGAACCTGATCAAAGCTTCCCTTCTCAAAGCAAAGGTATTGAACTTCTCCTCCTCCCGAGCCTATTTTGATTCTCCATTTTATTAGGTTTAATTTAATTGCATGATTGCCATATGGATGTGTTCGTCACACTTAGGCGAGTATTTAGAAACAAACCACACTTAATTTGGTTAAGAAATGAATGATTTGTTAAGCTTTGAAAATTGATGTTTCTCAGGCTAAGGCATTGGGGACGATAATGGGGAGCCGTCTGATTGCGCGTTAATCTCATCAACGGACGAGATCTAGTCGGACAACGCCTTCATATATGAATCGTGGGCTGAGTCAGCGTGGATTTTCAGAGCCACCTAGGATCTAGTCAGCGCCACACGTTTAAATAGATAAATAGGGTATTTTTTATTTAAATAAATAGCCCTAAATTTAAAAATCCATATCTTGGTGTAGAAAAATCACAAAAAATAAAATAAAAATACCCTCTTGCTCAGTGAATAGAGGAGAATAATGTGGAAATAATTTGAAGTTTGTTTGATGCATATTTTATTTTTAATTAATTAAATATGGTTTTGAGCCTTTTAATTCTCTATGCAAGTAGACATTTCACCATGACTTGAAATTTTGGCATGTTGTTGCCTCTGTCTTAGGGAAAATCCTTGGATTTTTCCAATGTTAGAAGATATCTCTAGATAGAGATTCATATTTTCCAAGTTTATGTTTATTATTTGCATAAATTGATCATTTTAATTAGCATGTTGGTTAGAAAAATCCATGAAAATTTTGGAAGGTTTGTTATGGCCAGACAACCCTTTGGAAAATATTTCATGAGTTAAGTCATTAAGGATGCACTTAATTTCCACCAACCCTAAAATACAAAGAAAATTAATTTTAAGAAACATAAACATCTAAATGACTTAATTTTTAATCTCCACTGTGATTTAAAGTACAGAGAATTTCCCATAAAAATTTCAATTGGAGCTCATTAATAATTCAAATTGATTTTTCAAGTTAAATGTTATTTTTAACACTAAAATGATTTTTATTAATTAAAATATAACTCAAAAAATTATAAAAATTTGTTTTTGGAATTCTCTCTGAATAGAGGAATTTTTAAAAAATAAATTTGAAATTAAAATTAAAATTCCATTTTTATTTTTAATATTTAAATAATTAAAAAATGATAAAAATAACAAAAATAATGAAATTCATGAAAATGTTCTAATTTTTTTTGAGCACTTAGGAATAATTGTATTTTCCTAATTTTCTAAGTGAAGATGTTGAATTTAAAGCTTGAAATAATTTTTAAAGGCTAAAAATGGATTTTGACTAAAATAATTCTAACAATTCAAAAAAAATTCAAAAAAATATGAAATTTATTTCTATAGGTTCCTTGACATCATAGAGATTTAATAAAAATTTAAAACTTAATTTTCCACATTTTAAATATTTTATAAATAATAAATACTCCATAACGTAAAATAATTCGGAAAATTCAAAGATAATTCAATAAATCATGAAGTTTGGCCCAAATGCTTCTCTGGTCTAAGCCTACCTCCAGTAAACATTTCAAGGGATTAGGCTTTGCCTTGGTCAAGTTATGAAATTTTCTTTGAAAAATTCTTTTTTTGCATTAAAATAAATATGTAAATTAAATTAAATGTTGAAAAATCACATTTTCTCCTCTGATGTCTTAATTGACCCATGAGTGAGGTGGGATGAAAATTCCAAAGTCATTTGAATTAAATTTGACAAATTATGAAGTGATAGAGCCTTAGAGGCAATAGTGTAATTTTGAAAATTTGGCCTTAATTAACATTTAGGCTTAATTCAAGGAGGGAAACGGGTAACCTCTGATTTTATTTAACTTATATGGATGATTAAAACTCATCTTAGGATTATGAGGTTGTCGTTTGTCATGACCTAAGTCCTCACATATTCGATGCTATTTGTGTGATCGTTTCACACGAATGTAAGCCCTAACTAATAAAATCTGCAGGATGAAACACTTAAATATTTTCTCCTCAAAACTAAAGCCAAACAATAGGATAAACTAGAAAGACACCGAGGTTTTTCCTCTGCATCTATGACATCCCCTAGTTTTTCCTCCTTTGGATTCTATAATAAAATATCCCAAATTTGAGTAAATCCCATTTCACACCTCTTCGTCCGATCTCGTTGAGAAGTCCTATCCTTTTGAAATCTTTGAAGATAATATTTCCTGATTTTTATCGAGAGTTTCATTTGATGACTTCGGTCATTCAGGATGTAATTAACTATAGGGGTTTGCCCTTATAGGAAGCTCGTCCGAACCCAGCTTAATATAAACTCTATTTAGTTCTTCATATTAAAAAGGGGAAATTGTCGGCAAATAAAACGGTTTTGCAGACCAAATGGACGTCATATATTTCTTAGTTTATTTTATCGAGCATCATCCTCAAATCTTGTGTTTATCCTTGGGGATAGATACAGGATTTGAGGTACAACCCTCTTTCATTTAAACTATGAAAAATATGGGGTCAGTTTAATTTCATATTTTTCTAAACTTTAAAATGTCCTTCGAAAGCGGGCGACGGGATTTTGATTTCAGTGACCGACAGCTTCTTACGATCAACTCTCCAAACCAAAATAGCGCCAACAACTTCTGGCGACTCCACTGGGGACAAGCTTTTCTCTCCATTTAAATAAGGAAATATTATCTTCACACATCGGTAATGTGTCCATGTCCCTCTTGGACCAAATTACTATTCTTCCGATAACATACTTTACTCATTCCTGTCTTGGGAAATTACGACCAACTCCTTGGACTTCAGGACTGTCTGTTCAATCACTTTTGAACAGAGGGGTTCAGGAGGCCATTAAGGACTCTTTTAATCTTTAAGTGGGGTCCGACCCCCAATAAGTGTGTTGGTGGACTAGTTCCACCTGGGCATTGTGTGCGAAAAATAGGTCCCGCACTGGGTCATAAACACTCACATCTCCCTTCCAAGTCTGATTTGCTATTTTGCAAATTAAATCAAATTATGTTGTGCTACGCGCGCTTCAAAATTAATAAAAATTTTCTACTTTTAAATTATTTTTTTACTAAAAATTTTAAAATCCTCTAAACTAAGACTTACGCGATCTACAGTTCAACCTCTATTAATTTTTATTGCTTGCTCTAAGATTACAAGGTTTTGGCCATATAGCTAACCCCAGAACTTTTTGTTTAAAGTTGCTGCAATGACCTACCTAACATTGACTTTTTCTTATAGCCTGTCGATGAGCCATGAAGCCCGCAATGTTGCTTTTACCATTAAGTTTGGAGCTTAATTTGAATACCTCGAGGTTATCCTCGGGAAGGCCCCATTCATCGTGATGAAAGTCATCGATCCAAAAATTCAAGAGCCCTCTGCTTAATTCAACCTGAACTGTTTTCAGGACTTCCCTTCTTATAAGAAGGCCAATACTATTGCTGCCACTATGGCACCTACCAAGCCTGTTGTTCCCACTGCTGCTGAGGGAAAATAGGTCATGATCTTTAAAGATCTGACTGAGGGATTGACTATCACGCCACCAGCATTCAAAATTGGATCAAGTTCGAGAACTGCACCACTAACTTGAACTTAGAAGAGAAGCCAAAACAGAAGAGTTTGGAGGGATACTAAAGCCCAGACTCCTGAGGAAATTCCTGTCGAGGAAAAGCCTCACCAAGAGGAGTTAGAATTACTGGAAGTATATCCACTTCTGCGGGGAAGTAGATTCCATCCTTTAATGGATACCGATGGGTACAAAAATATCTAGAAGATTGTCACTGCATTAGCATCACTTCATGGACATGGTGAGGAGAAAAGGAAACCCACTCCTATCACCCAAGTCAGTTCAGTTTTTCACACGCTAGCCGCCAAAGAAGGTTGCTCAGTCAATGAATTACTTAGACGAGTGGGGCATGCAAATTTCCCTCAAATGAAGAAAGAAATTTTAAAGGACATCAAGTTTGTCAAACGACCTCAAAAGTTAACTGAAGATTTGCTTGCTCGTATTCCCGTCTGGTTCCGCCTGGTAAGCAGAGTTCATATTGCTATTGTCACCATAGATTCCACCACTACCAAGACCATAGGCCCTTAACCAGTTAAGTCAAAACTGGGTCCAAGAATTTTACCGAGCACACACCACAAAGACATTCCTAAAATTTTAAAGGAAAAGATGAAGAAATAATCGGGTACCGTAGCTGGTCTGCACCAAGAGGAGCATACTTCTCCTCGACATCCTGACATTTTCAGTAGGACACTCGGTCCTAAGACATCACTATCAAAGAAGAAGGTGTTGATACCCAAGGTAGTTGTACCAATACGATCCAGTAAGCCCACAGGGAAATATCATGGAATGAAGCCAGGGTAGAACAATTAAAGAATCAAGAGCAAGGGGAGGAAGTCCAGTAGGGTCCTCCAGATCTTAGAACAATCAAAGAATCAATGATCGAAGAAAAAGTTGAAAGGCTCGGAGTCAAGATTTCTGAGTTGGCTTGAGAGCATGGAGTCTCCATCAGTGATGATGATGAAGATTTTGACTATAATGACTACCTTAAAGAAGATTTCATAGATGTCAATGTCATCGAAACCAGAGTAGCTACATCTGTGCGCAAGGCTCAACCTCTCATCGAAGAGAATGCCATAGATGAGCTGCGTAGGGCTATTCTTCTATGGGATGAGCAAGTCAACCAACTAGACAAAAGGATAGAAGAGATGGCCGGGGCCATGACCGCTATGGCCACCATTCAAGGGAAATCACAAGCACCGCAACTAGCCTCTCCGGAGATCAACCAACCAGAAATTATACATATCACAGATGAAAGAAGAGAAGTTTCCTCAGCAAACAGAGATGAACAACCAAAGAAGGATTCTCCATCGAGCACCATACCGGAGAAAAACTTTAAGCAAATGGTCGAGCAAGATCGGAAGGCCTTAACCCAATCTAGTGGTGGTGCATTAACTCTACAGGGTAGACCCTATCCGGAGGAATTCGATGCCATACCCTTCCTCAAGGGTTTCGTGTCCCCAAACATCAAGATATTTGATGGGACTGGAAATCCTAGATAGCACATAGCACATTTTCGGGCCAGTTGTGGCAACACGAGAAATAGTGAAGCTCTACTCTTCCAACAGTTCATCAGCAGCTTATCAGCGATCGCCTTCCAATTGTATGCCGATTTTCCCAACGGATCAGTGAAAACCTTTGTCGAGCTAGAATAATTATTTGTGAAGGGATTTGCTGGAGCGCAACATCATGTCTCTATAGGAGAACTCATGATGAAAAAATAAAATCCCAACGAGACTTTGATAGACTATATTTTGAGGTGGAGAAACCTTAACATGAAGTGTGAACCTTAGCTACAGAACATCATGCAATTGAGATTTTACTCAAAAGCATTCATGGCTCAGTTGCTTTCATGCTCAAGAGACTCACCATCAAATCCTTCGAGAAGCTACTCAGTAAAGCCAGCAGTCTTCAAGAAGAAATAAAACATATGGATTCACATGAGAAGTCCAAGACAATTAGAGTGTTTGAAAGGAAATCAGGAACAGTAGCGACTGTCGACAAGGGAAAACAACCAATGAAGATATATGCAGAAAATCCTCATCCATCTTCATCATAGTAGGCTCAGAAATAGAATAGCCAGTCTAGCCAGCGACCGCCTCAAGGAGGATCATCTCGAACAGAGAATAAGAGAATATCTTTGGTAGAACGATAGAAAATGTTGTATTCTTCCAAAGATGAAACCTTGTCTAAAATATTCAGAAGTGTGATGAAGAAATCTGAGTTCAGACTACTAGATCTAAAGAAGCCCGAAGAAGTTGACAAGAAAGATGAGCCAAATTACTACCCATACCACAGATTGCTAGGGCACACTATAGGAGAATGTTTCATCTTTAAGGATTGGCTCGAGAAAAATTTCAAAGAAATAAATATAATGATCTAGAAAGAATATTTAAGGGAACCTGAAAAAAGTTCCATAAATATGATTTCGACTGAGCCAATTTCTTTGATTGATCCATATATTGGAGAGGGATGGAGTACGACATGGGACGAGCTCAAGAGGGTCCTAAACCAAATACAAGATTCGCCAAGACAATCTTATGCATATATCAAAATAGATGAATGGAATGATGTTTGGAGCAATTCGTCCAAGAAAATATTAAATCAAATCAAGAATATATCAAAACAAGCCTCCATTCAAAATCTTCAGCTTGTCAAGTTTAATATGAAGATTTTGTCAGGAGATTTATCATCGTCAAAGACAAAGAAGAAGAAGAACACTACCACTATGAAGATTGATAGCATGGGATAAGATAGGGGCTGCCTCTACTAGATTGGTTATCTCGGATTCGGGAAAGAAAATCCTCAAACTCCTGACTTTGTATGTTTATCTTTTTGCCCCTTCAGGGTCTTATGAATATAATGATCGTGATTTCGGTTACATTTTAATTATTTCTACTAATGACGTAATTGATAATGACCAATCTTGCCTCGATCTTGATTCCCGCAATGATCCTTAAATTATACTTAAGTCTGACGAACTCATTGTCAAGATCAAAGAAGACATCAACGTTACCAGCTACGACATCACCGGAAGTGAGGAACCAATCCTTGAGTACCATGATGCACCGCTTGCCATCAACTTAGATCTTTTTGACAAAGAAAAAACACTAGAAGATTTGACAATGATATCTCAAGAAGAAGAAATTACAGAAGTGAACTTAAGGAGCGGAAAAGTGTTACCCCCAAGAACAGCTTTAGCAGATAAAGGAAAATAGATAGTAACTCATGAGGAACTATCTCCACCTCCACTAGTGGAAGAACCACACAACCAAGTGAAAATTGGAGGACCACATGAAGTGTATTACAACGTGCTAGCTCATCTTAGGAAGTTGCCAGCCTGATTAAGCATCTACGACACTCTAATCCTGTCAAAGGAGATGAGAGAAAATCTACTTTCAGCCTTGCTTTACCCATAGATTTGCTTAACTCAGTTGGTCAGCACATCCTCAGATGAAGCTTGTTCCTTGAAAGAATAGTCTGGGGTAACCTTCACAGGTGAAGACTTGTTGCTCAGTACCGCCGACCACAATCGACCATTTTACATCTTCATTAACATCGGCAGATTTGTGTTGTCCAGACTTTTAGTAGATCCTGGAGCATCACTCAACCTGATGAGCCTACGGACATTGGCCTATTTGGACATTAAAGCTCAAGAGCTTACAGCCGATAAGATGATGCTAAGAGGATTTAACCAAAAGGGAGAAAGAGCCCTTGGATCGATTACATTTTTTATGAAGGTTGCAAAACTAGCAACAAACGCCAAGTTTCATATCATCGACACCGAGACCTCTTTCAACGCTCTACTGGGTCGACCATGGATTCATGAACACAACATGGTTCACTCATCTCTACACCAATGCATCAAGTACTACAAAGAATGACAAAAACATTGCATCAAGGGAGATCTACAGTCGTTTTCAGTTCATAAAGTTGGCATGCATGAAGATGATGCCTACTACGCGCCTCCGAAGAAAACTATTTTCTCTCGTGAAACTATGACAAACAAATTTAAAGATTCAGAAGAAGTACAATGGCAGGGCCATTCAACTCCGCTTCAGCAATCTTCAACCACACTTTTGCAACAAATTGGTGGAGGTTATTTTAGTTCGCGTACCCGAGGTCGAGGCCGGGGATGTGGACAGGGAAGAACCAACTTAATCATTGAACGGACTAGGCCAACCAGCAATATTGGTGATGAGGACAGTTCCGAAGATGAAATAATGATGATAAAACAGAGGAAACCTCAAAACGAGATATCCTTAGAAGAGGCCAAGAAAAGTGAATATGAGACAATGTATGATCGGATAAATCACTATGTGAATGCTATGACCCTTGCACCGATTCTCCCTCAATAGGTTGAGAGTTTAAAGGTCAAGGAAGTCTGTAGAGTTGGTTCAAAGCCAATCAAATTTTACCATGTTTTTACCTCTATTGATCTTGAAAATCATGTAAACTTGGATGATGATCCTAATGAATTAATAGAATTTCCTTTTGGTTACTTTTCGCCTTGTCTACAAAAGTTAATTCAACAGGGACACTTACTAAAATAAATGCCAAAAAATAAATTACAACTTTTAGAAAAGTTATGGAGTGTTAAAAGTAAAACTCCCAACTCAAAAGACGGTTTTGAATTTGGTACAGTCAGATTAGTCGATGATTCAAAATTTTGCATGGTTGTTGCTAGTGAATCAGAAGAGGCTTGCCTATAGAGGATGACTCTACTGATCAGCTAATAGAAGATTTTCCATCAGAATTTGAAGAAGAATTAACTCAACTGTTGATGAGCTGAAAGAAATCAACCTCGGGACTGAAGAGTAACCCCGACCTACTTTTATAAGTTCTCAACTCAATAATGAAGAATCTTTGAAATTGATCAAATTGTTAACAGAATTCAAAGATTGCTTCGCACGGAGTTATAATGAAATGCCAGGACTGTCAGCAGAGGTTGTCGTTCATAAACTCGAGGTAACTGAGAATATAACCCCAGTAAAACATGCTCCAAGAAGAATGTGCCTCGAAATAGAGCAACAACTCATCATCGATGTAAAGAAATTAATATATGTTAATTTTGTGAAAGAAGAGCAATAACCCATGTGGTTGGCTAACATTGTACCTGTCAAAAAGAAAAATGGACAAGTCCGTGTTTACGTCGACTTTAGAGATTTGAACAAGGCATGTACAAAAGATGAATTTTCGTTATCGATACCAGAAATGATGGTACATATCGCTTAAACACATGAAATTTTCTTCTTCATGGATGGATCGTTGGAATACAACCAAATCAAGATGGCTAAAGAGGATGCAGGACTTACAGCCTTCAGAACACTGATCGAGATTTTCTGTTACACTGTGAAGTTATTTGGATTAAATAACGCTGGAGTAACATACCAACATGCAATGACAAAAATTTTTCATGATCTCATTCACAATCAAGTGGAATGCTACATGGAAGATTTTGTCATCAAAAGTAAGCAAAAAATAGACCATTTGTACGATTTGAGGATCGTGTTTGAACAATTACGATAGTACGACCTTAAAATCCGCTTTTGGCATTTCCTTTGGTAAATTTCTAAGGTTCGTTGTCCATCGTTGGGGAATCGAGATCGACCCGGATAAGATTAAAGCTATCTTAAAAAATGCCTCCTCCTAGAACCTTGAAATAACTACATTCCTTCCAGGGAAAGTTGACATATCTGAGACGCTTTATTTCCAATCATTCAGGTAGGTGTCAGCCCTTCTCAGCATTAATTAGAAAGAGCCCCAAATTTGTTTAGGAAGAGAAATGTCAGCGGGCCTTTGAGGACGTCAAACAATATTTAACGACACCTCCTGTTTTGGCAACCCCTATAGTAGGGAAACTGTTAATACTTTGTACCACGACCTTAGATGACTCTCTCGGAGCCTTCTTAGCCCAAGTCAATAACGAGGGTAAAGAAAACACACTCTACTACTTGAGTCATCGTCTAATACCAACGAAAGTAAGGTATCCACCTATTGAGAAGCAATGTCTAGCTTTAATTTTTGCTGCCTAGAAGCTTAAAAATTACATGCTCTCTCACTAGATTACCCGAATCTGAAAAGTTAATCTGTTGCAATATTTGATGACCCGACCAACACTCTCCGGACGTCTAGCAAGATGGTCAATGATTTAATTGTAATTCAATAAAAATTTTGTTCCCCTCTGTGCTATCAAGGGACAGATTCTAGCAGACTTTCTCACTGCACACCCACTATCAGCTTGGTCCCCTCTCAACGACGAGTTACTAGAAGAGCAAATACTACAAATAGAATTCTCCAGTGCACAATGCTGGGAAATGTACTTCGACGGTGCTTCATCAGCTAGAAAAGATAAAGAATCAGACATAGTCATACCAGGCAAAGCAAGGATTGGTTTGATTTTTATGACGCCAGATAAGGTTATGTTGAGGTTCTCATGCCACTTGATAGAGCTATGTACCAACAACAAAGCAGAGTATGAAGTTTTAATCACTAGATTGGAGTTGGCAATCTCAATGGATATTACAGACATTGCCATCTATGGCGACTTACAACTCGTCATCCGGCAAGTCCCCGAACAGTACAAAATTCTGAAACCAAGACGACAATAATATCACTGATATGCAATTAAGCTGTTTTAACAGATTCCTTATGTAACTTTCTACCAAAACTCACTAAGGAGCTAGCATGTGCCACAGAGGATTCCATTGAAATCATCGTACAAGGAAGATAAGTTTTGTCTCGAAACGACCCCCAAACTCTACACAAGCTAAAAAAAGAAGAAGTGATAAATGCAGAAGCTGATATCAATGCGCAAGCCATTAATAGAATATTTGCATAGTGCAAAGCTACTAGAGGATAAGCCTGAGGCACATCACATTACAAAAAGGGCTATTTCTTACGCTCCAGTAGGTGACGTCCTCTACAGGAGATCGTTCGATCAGATGTGGCTATGATGTTTGAGCAAAGCCGAGGCACAGAATATTGTTAAAGAAGTACATGTCAAATTGTGTGGCGCTCACCAGTCTGGGCCAAAAATGAAAATGAAGATAAAAAAACTTCGATATTATTTGCCAGCAATGATGCCAGATTGCATGGATAAAGCAAAAAAGTGTCACCAATGCCAATTGCATGGGTGGTCTTGCACTAACCTCCGAATGTGGTACACCCAATGGTTGCCTCATGGCCATTCGAGTGTTGGGGCATGGACATAATAGGTCAAATAGATACTCCAACCTCTAAAAGACACAGGTTTATACTTGCTGCTATGAATTACTTCTCCAAATGGGTAGAGGCAGTGCCGTTAGGAGAGGTTACGACACAACACGTTCTTTAGTTCTTCAAAAGCCAAGTCATCTACCATTTTGAAGTACCGCGAAGAATAATCTTCGATATAGGGACCCCCTTCAAGAGCACCAAAATGAACAATCTCGTGAAAAATATTGGATATATTAGAGATACTCTACAATTTAATATCTCATAGCAAATGGATTGGTTGAAGCCTTCAATAAGACCCTGGTACAGATTTTGAAGAAAACATTGGATGAAAACAAAAGAGATTGGCACAAGGACATTTAAAGTTGGTGACCTCATCCGCATGCTCAAAAGGCATATTCTTGCACACCGCAAGATAAGTGGAAAATTTGAGCCTACTTGGGAGGCACAATTTGTCGTTGAAAAGGTCTACGCAGAAGGAGCCTACCAGTTAGTAGACTTCAAGGGTGAAAGACCCATGCTACCAATCAACGGATGATACCTGAAGACATACTACGCAACCTGACGTTGCTTGCCGCCACTTGATTTAAAATTTTGAAATTTTGACTATTTTTGGGGTATTTAAGTGGCCAGAAGTCTGTGATCGGGTCTAAAATCTTTTGTAACAAAATTAACCTCAATATAATGAAAAAATTTGAAAAGATTTACACTTCAAATTCTCTCCTTCTACCTTTGAACTTAATATTCTGCTTAAACAAAATTCACACATAAATAAACGATCTTTTTACCAAAATAAACTAAAATTTCTATTAATAAATACTTTGTTTTATTTTTTTTCATGCTAAGTCTCAGTCCACTGACATTTTTCCTATCATCTGTAGAGAAATGTAAGGCCAGAGGCTGATCTTCGCCTTTAAAGATGGCTGGAATCTCGCATTAAATGAAGAAATGGCGCCGCAAGGTGGTACTATAGACTTTGACATGGAATGTAACCAAGTCAGCATGGATTACGTGGGGCCTTTAATGAATGTCATCTGTCGACGGGAAAAGGAAGGGTTGCCCTCACTGTTAAGGTTGACCACCAAAGACAGTGCGTCACTAAAAGGAAAGAACGTGATGGTACAACAGGACCCAATGGAGAGGCCCAACCGTTTACCATCCATGATAGCTATGCCAACTGGGGGTCTGGTCGCTGCTGATAATGAAAGATTACCAGACGCTCCGCTACAAAGAACACATCGCAAAAATGCTAGCCGCTGAATACAAAGAGCTTTGTTACGAGAGGAGAAAAGATGCCAAAAAGAGGCAAAAAAAATGCCACCCCTATTCCTGAGGGGAACATTTATGATCCAGGCATGAGAGAGACTTCTTCAAGCTTGCCTGCCATAGATGATGAATCCAGTTTTGTTACAGAGCTAGAAATACCACCAGCTTAAGATGTTCTGTGCACGGGTTTCCCTACTTGCAACGCTGAAATGCCTGCACGATTGTCGGCTACAAGGGCATTCGTTGAATGCCCGGACTGCAATCTCTTGCACCTACAACACTACATTACCTTAGAGGAGTACGTCTCTACAGTTGAAGGATCTCAAACTGCTGATTACTTGATAGAGACTGAGCCATATGTCCCAATGGATGCAGATCCATATGTTCCGAGGGGTACAGGGCCATACGTCCCGTCAGAAGTTGGATCATACATTCCGTCAGAGCTAGAGTCAGCACTAGCTTGTGTTCCCACCACCATTGAAATAAGGGAACTTTCTCGACAACCGCCAATCATAACCATGATAAAATATTACAGAATAAACAAAGTGAGCAAAAAAAAATTTGAATTCTATGAAGAAGTACAAGGGAGATTCATCAACATAATAGAAGGTTTGGAATTATACACCAGGGTCTTCTCAGAAAGTGATGAAAAAAACATTCTTGACTGTATTTTTGACCTAAGGGACAGAGGTCAAGTAGGCCTGCTCATGGAAAGGACCTATTCTGAGCCGAGGAAATGGATGTGAGGAAAAAGGAGAACTACTATCCAGTGTGGCTGATGCTACAACTTTACAAATGATAGATAAGGGAATTTGTCTGGGATTCTTAGAGATGATTAGGTGGATCCACTACCGCCAATGATAACGTGAGTATTTAAAAAATGGTCAGGTAGAGTATACTGCCCACTAAGTGCATTCCTAACAGTTGCATTATCAACATCTATGACAAGGGAGATTGCATTCCTCCATATATAGACCACCATGCCTTCGTGAGACTTTTCTGCATGGTCTCATTCATGGTAAAAGCAACATCTTATTTGGGAAAGAAATAAACATCATTGGCCCTGGTGAGTTCAAAGGATCTGTGGAGATTCCCCTACCAGTTGGCTCAGTAATTGTTCTCAAAGGCAACGGTACAGACATTGCCAAGCACTGTATTGCAGGAGTATGACACCGTAGGGTGTCTGTGACCTTCCGACGGATGGATGACAACAAAATACCACACAAACTTCAGCCAGATCCAGAACTAGAGGAGTTGCTACCATACGAGCTATGAGAGGGTTGTACCTCTAAGTACATGCAAAGGGAACTCTGTCCTGAAGCATGGCTTAGAATGTCTGCTTGATCAAGAGCTTGTCACGACAGAAATAGATGGTCGAAGGATTCTTTTCCGCTTTACTACAATACAGCAAATATGATATATATCATAGATACTCAGCCTATGATATGTACTTGGAGTGAGATATTTTGGATGTACTTTAATGCAATTAGCATACTGTACTTTTTGAGGCGTTAGCCTACACTTGATCTGTAACATTTATTGGACAAGATTAATGAAGTTTCTTTCAGAAATTTATCTATTTGTTCAATTGCCCCAATTGTCCAATCGATAAAAGCCACGAACCATACGTTGGTTCAAAATTACAATGAACAATGAACAAAATAACAAAATTTGATAGTGATAAAATAAAATAAAATAAAATAACCAACAAACAAACAACAAAATTAATCTTTTTTGAAAATCAACCAACAAAAATTAAATTTTTTTTAAAAACAAATTTTGAAAATTAAGCATGATAAAAACAACAAGAAAAGAAAATAAATCTGTTGAGTTGATACTCTCGATTTCGAGGTCTCTTAATCTTTGCTCGCGCAGCACAACTATCATTGTCTGCATTAATTCTCAATACATCCCCACAGAGTTTTGCGTTCTGCATAAAACCTCACAAAGTATTACAAATCTTCTTAAAAAATGTCAACCTTTTCACTCGACACATATCTTTAGGTTTAACACCACCAATTCTCATTTTTGAAACAGTCCTTAACTCCTGATTCACTTCTTTCAAGGTCGGTCCTTACCTTCCGCTCTCTTTTGAGACTGATCATTAACTTTCATGTCTCATTTTTGAATCAGTCCTTAACTTCTGATTCACTCCTTTGAGGTCGGTCCTCAACTTCTGACTTTCATTCTTAAATTTATCATTAACTTTCAATTCTAATTTTTGAATATGTCCTTAACTTCTGATTCACTTTTTTCGAGGTTAGTTCTTACCTTCTGACACTCTCTTTTGAGATTGATCATTAACTTTCAGTTCTCTTTTTCGAATCAGTCCTTAACTTCTGATTCACTCTTTTTTGAGGGCGGTCCTTACCTTTCAACACTCTCTTTTGACATTGATCATTAACTTTCAATTCTCATTTTTAAATCAGTCCTTAACTTCTTATTCACTTCTTTTCAAGGTCGGTCCTTACCTTCCGACACTCTCTTTTAAGATTGATCATTAACTTTCAATTCTCATTTTCAAATCAGTCCTTAACTTCTGATTCACTCTTTTTTGAGGTCGGTCCTTAACTTCCGACACTCTCTTCCTGAGATTGATCATTAACTTTCAATTCTCATTTCCGAATCAGTCCTTAATATCTAATTCACTCCTTTTTAAGGTCGTTCCTTGCCTTCCGACACTTTCTTTTGAGATTCATCATTAACTTTCATTTCTCATTTTTGAATCATTCCTTAACTTTTGATTCACCCCTTTGAGGTCGGTCCTTACCTTCTGACACTCTCTTTTGAGATTGATCATTAACTTTCAATTCTCATTTTTGAATCAGTCCTTAACTTCTAATTCACTTCTTTCGAGGTTGGTCCTTAACTTCTGATCCTCTTTTTTGAGATTGATCATTAACTTTAGATTCTCATTTTTGAATCAGTCCTTAACTTCTGGTTCACTTCTTCTGAGGTCTGTCCTTACCTTTCGACACTCTCTTTTCAGATTGATCATTAAATTTCAATTCTCATTTTTGAATCTGTCCTTAACTTCTGATTGACTCCTTTGAGGTCGGTCCTCAACTTCTGACTCTCTTTTTGAGATTGATCATTAACTTTCAATTTTCATTTTTGAATCAGTCCTTAACTTCTGTTTCACTTCTTTCGAGGTCGGTCCTTACCATCCGATACTCTCTTTTGGAATGATCATTACCTTCCGACACTCTCTTTTGAGATTTATCATTAACTTTTAATTCTCATTTTTGAATCAGTCCTTAACTTTTGATTCACTCCTTTGATGTCAGTCCTCAACTTTCGAATCTTTTTCTGAGATTGATCATTAACTGTCAATTCTCATTTCTGAATCAGTCCTTAACTCTGATTCACTTCTTTCGAGGTCGGTCCTTACCTTTCGACACTCTCTTTTTAGATTGATCATTAACTTTCAATTCTCATTTTTGAATCAGTCCTCAACTTCTGATGCACTCCTTTTTGTGGTCGGTCCTTACCTTCCGACACTCCCTTTTGAGATTGATCATTAAGTTTTCATTAATTCTTCTTGGAGTAAATTCTACCATTTTTCCATGAATCAAAACATAGTCTTCAGAAGTTTCCTTTAAGTTGGCATAAAACTCCATCACTATACCAATAATAGCCTCGGAAGTAAAGTAACAAAAATTCTCCCACTACCAAGCAACGATTAATCTTTCAACTTCTCCACCTAGATTTTTAAGTGCTCAATCTGGAATTACTTTCTTTGTTGCGAGCAGACTATTGAAACAAATGTTAGCTTTGTAGTTGACAAAATTTTGATCATCAAAATCCACTTTCCTCTTTCCCTTACTCATTCTCAGTGCCATGGTAATATAAGAAATTTTGATAAAACCCAAATAAATTCCCTAAATTCCAAAAATCACAATGTGGATTGTTTTAAACTTAAATCTACTAAGTAAGAGTTCTTCACCAAAGGATTTTTTCAAAATCTTCTTAAAAAAATTTCAAAATTTTGGATCTAGGGAATGTATGATAAATCCATAGTTAAAGTAAAAAAATTTGGGTTCAAAGTGTAGGTCTTACCGAGAGAAGATAAAATTTGAACTTCTTTTACCTTAAAATCACCTCAAATCCAATCAATAGTAAGCCCTAGGTGCATAAATCAAAGGTTGAAGGTGATCAAAAGGGTAAAAATGGTGTTTTGTACTGTGTAAATTGCAAATTTTAAGGGATTTGGGTACTTTCGGGTCGACGGCGCTGACGGTGCTCATACTAGCGCACTCAGCGCCAATGGCCAAAAATTCAATTTTTTTATTTTCACAATTTTTCAATTTTTGCAATTTTCAATTTTCTTTCAATTCACTCCAAAGTCCAATTAGTCTTTTTGAACAGTAATTTTCAACTTAAAATAATTCACAAACAAGTATTCTCACAAACAACACCAAACTAACTTTTATATTTAAAAATTCAATTCTTACAATTACACTTTTCTAATCACACTTTCACATACATAAAGTAAACTAAATTATAATTCACTGTTGAAATCAAGCCACAACACTAGAACACTGACACAAAACTATACACACAATTAAAGTTATAAGAGTTCTAAAGGAAAGTAAATCGAACACAATCAAATTAAAAACATAATTACTTTAAAATAGTAGAGAATCCAAATTTTTCTATTATTCTGCTTCAACTTTAGTACTTTCTCCTCCTCTAAAATCTCCCATAGACTAGTAATGGGCATACAAATGGTAGAAGGGTCAGTAAGGGAATTGATTAGTCAAATTTTCATCAATCCATCCATTTTTCTTGAACATCTACACCAAACCTGCTTCAATTGTTCCAGTATTATCAAAGTTCTCCTTCATCCTTCAATATAAGTGATCAAAAAGGTAGTTAAGATTTCTTATTTCATTCATAATACTCTGGAGTTCTCTTTCAATTTTCTTCATTTTCTTCTCCAAAGCTATTGAACTTTCAACTATTTGAGGCATTAATGGTGTTGAAGCATGTGATGAATGATCCAAAATAATATCTATTGCTTCATTTATATTCCCAATATAATTTTCATCAATAGAAATCATTGGCTCCCAAGGTTATAAAACTTTCTCCTAACTTTCATATGGAACTTGAGATTGACTGCAAAGTAGGAAAATTGTGGAAGGATCCCCCAGTCCATATATTTCCCCACTCATAATAATACCCATAACAGATTTGAAAATAATCAACCCCACATCAATGACATTTGAATGCAATAATTTAAAATGAAACTTTCTTTTGTAACTCTACTAGTAATTTTGCTGATATGAAGAAATGTCATTGTTTTGATATTAGATTAAGCGTTGAAGCAGAAAAACTTACGTATCCCTCATCTCTGACTTCCTAATTATCATTTTCATCCATCAGAAAATGATATACATCTTGCATTATATCTCTCCTGGGATAAATTTCGTATAATGACAGATTGACTCATTTTCTACCATATACAAATCATTTATTTGAGGTGGAGTAAATGGTACAGCCTTACCTCGAATGAAGATGACTCTTTGGATAATTCCATGTAAGTTAGCATAGAATTCCTTTATCACTGATACAACAACAGCAACAGTAGTGTAGCATAGAACTTCCCAACGCCTCTGTACTATAATTTTCTCAATCTGTGAACTTGGATTACTCAATCGATGATTGGCAAAGCCTCTCTCTTTGATAAGTCTCTTCTTCATGATGACTTTGTCGTATAATCTCTGCGCGTCAAAAATGATAAACTTTCTTCTATTTAAAACTCCGTACCTTGAAGTCTTTCTGGAATTGGAAGCCATGGATTTCAAAATTTAGACGTTTCTAGTTATCCAAGGTAATTTTTAGGCCTTTCAAAACACCTCTTGGTGATTATTTAGAAGTGCAATTCTGCCAAAGTCCACAAAATTTGTCTTGAACGCAGGAAATTGGTCAGGAGGCTGTCGGCGCTCCCGATGGTGCTGTCGATGCCATGCCTCATGTAAACAGGCACCGTCGGTGCCCGTTCTGGCATCGTCGGCGCTAAAGGCCAAAATTGCGTCTCTTATTTGTTTGGTTCAATTCGATTCCAAATTTTCCTCCAATACCAATATTTTTCTTAATTTATGATATATAAAATTGTGTAGGATTCAAAAATATTATTATTATTTCTGAATGCATAAAAATACTTATTAAACAAAATAGTAATATATTTATATAAGGGATACCTTCCACAAAGTGCTTGGTTTAACATCATCAGCCTGACATACCATTGTTTAATCAGGATGACTTAACATCAAAATTTCTTTAAATTATGGCATGTGCCCTTCATAAAAATGTTTCAATCGATGCCCATTAACTTTAAATATATTTCCAATTTTAGGATCTTTAATAATAGTAGTTCCATAATGATAAAATTTAATCACCTTAAATGGTCCTAACCATCTGGATTTCAGTTTTCCTAGAAATAATCTCAATCTTGTATTATATAGTTGAGCTTCTTATCCAGATTCAAATTTCTTTTTAATAATCTTTTGATCATGCCATATTTTCATTTTCTCTTTATAGATTTTTGCATTAACATATGCTTCATTTCTAATCTCCTTAAGTTCATTGAGTTGCAACAATCTAATCTCAACTGAATCTTTTAGAATAAAATTAATATTCTTAGTAGCCTAAAATGCTTTATGCTCCAATTATACTAGTAAGTGGCATGTTTTTCCAAAAATAAGTTTATATGGTGACATTCCAATAGGAGTCTTATAAGCAGTTATTTGCCCGTAATGCAGTATCTAATCTAGTAGACCAATCCAATTTATAGGGATTTACAACTTTTTCCAAAATTCATTTTGTTTCACAATTTGATATTTCTGCTAGACCGCTAGTCTGGGGATGATAAGTAGTAGAAAATCTATGCACAATATCATTTTTTTGTATTTATTTCTTGATTCTCTTATTCCTAAAATGGGATCCTCCATCCGAAATAATTACTCTCGGCATTCCATATCTTGTAAAAATGTTTTTATTTAAAAAATTTAGAAACACTCCGAGCATCACATCTAGGTACCGCAATAGCTTCAATCCATTTGTACATATAATCAACATCATGTAATATATATAAATTTCCAGATGAAGGCATAAATGGTCCCATAAAATCTAATCCCCACACATCAAAAATTTTAACTTCCAATTTGTAATTTAGAGGCATTTCATTTCTGCTAGAAATATTTCCTACCCATTGGCATCGATCGCATGTTTTAATATATTCATTAAAATCTCTAAAAAGATTAGGCCAATAAAATCCAGCTTGCAAAATTTTATGCGTAGTTCTATTTGCTCTAAAATATCCTCTAAATTTAGAATCATGACATCTTACAATTATTTTTTGAGTTTCTTTATAAGACACACACCTCCTAATAATTAGATCCTTACATTGTTTATATAAATATGGGTCATCCCAAAAATAGAATTATGAATCATAAATTAATTTCTTTAATTGTTTTTTATTAACATTTGGTGGTAGAATATCACTTACAATATAATTTACTATATCGGCATACCACGGTATATTCATTATATCAATATTATAAAATTGTTCATCAGGGAAATTTTTTAAAATTTTATTTGCATTAGTTAATATTTCTTTTTCTAGTCTAGACAAATGATCAACTATTTGATTATCATTTCCCTTTCAATCAATTACCTTAAAATCAAACTCTTGCAGAAGAAGTATCCATCTAATTAACCTTGGTTTAGCATCCTTCTTTTGCATCAAGTATTTGATAGCAGAATGATCTGTATGCACTATACATTTGATTCCTATCAAGTAACGTTTGAACTTATCAAAGGCATAGATAATAGCTAATAACTCTCTTTCAGTAGTAATGTATGTGGAAGTGTAATTTGAGCATCATTTAGAGTTTTACTAACATAATATATTACTTTAAAAATTTTGTTGTGCCTTTGTCCTAAAACAGATCCAATAGCATAATCACTGTCATCGCACATTATTTCAAATGGTTTCTCCCAATCAGGTAGAACTATTATAGGTGCAGTAATTAATTTTTCTTTCAGTAATTCAAATGCTTTTATGCATTCCTCATTAAAATCAAATTTTGTATCCTTTTCTAAAAGTTGGCATAATGGCTTAGTTATTTTTGAAAAAAAATTTATGTAACGCCTGTAGAAACCAACATGTCCTAGAAAACTTCTTACCCCTCTAACCACAGTAGGAGGTGATAATTTCTCAATAACTTGAATTTTTACAGGATCTAATTCCATGCCATTTTCAAAAATTTTATGCCCAAGTACAATTCCTCTTGCAACCATAAATTGACATTTTTTGCAATTTAGTACTAGATTGATTTTTTCACATAATTCCAGAACTTTTTCTAAATTATTTAAACATAATTCAAATGAAGTCCCGAATATTGAAAAATGGTCCATAAATACTTCCATTCCATGTTCAATTAAAATACTAAAAATTGACATCATACATCTTTGAAATGTCGCAGGTGCTTTGCGTAGTCCAAAAGGCATTCTACAAAAAGCAAATGTTCCATAAGGGCTTGTAAATGTTGTTTTCTTTTGATCTTCTAGAGTAATTAGAATTTGATGATACCCAACATATCCATCTAAAAAATTGTAATATTTGTTTCCAGCCAATCTATCCAATATTTGGTCTAGAAAGAGTAAAGGAAAGTGATCTTTCCTGGTGGTCATGTTTAATTTTCTATAGTCTATACAAATTCGCCAACCAATAACTTATCTTAATAGAATTAATTCATTTTTCTAATTTAGTTCAACGGTCACTCCTCCTTTCTTTGAAACATAGCAAATTAGACTTACCCAAGCACCGTCTGAAATAGGATATATAATTCCAGCATCTAACTATTTTAAGATTTCTTTTTTAACAACTTCTTTCATTATTAGGTTTAATCTCCTTTGAGGATCAGCTTTAGGTTTGTATTGTTCATCTAATAGAATTCTATGCCTATAAATTGAAGGACTAATTCTTTAATATATGCTAAAGTCTATCTAAAAGCCTTTTTATGTCTTTTTAATATTTCTATTAATTTTAGTTCTTGAATTTCAGTTAAATCTAAAGATACAATAATAAGCAATGTAGATGAATCTCATAAAAACACATATTTTAAATAGGTAGGTAATAATTTCAGTTTAAGTTTTGGTGGTTTAATACTTGAAGGAATAAAATTTTTATTATCATTTTCCAACAAATCTAAAGTTTCAAATTTATCCTAAATATAACCTAAATTCTCTTCTTTTATTTCATTCTCATAATATTCTTCTTGCCTTAATTTTTCTTCAAACACTTCCTTAAATTACTCATTACTCAGATAATCAATAACTTCCATTCTAAAATATTTATTATCTTTTTCTATTGCAGGATATTTCATAACTTTCGCAATATTAAATGTTACGTCTTGATCATTAACTCTCATTATTAATTCTCCTTTTGCACATCTATCACAGCTCTCCATGTTGCAGGAAATGGTCTTATCTCTTTATCTTCCTCCATATCTAATACTATAAAGTCTACAGGAAAAATAAATTTATCCACATTTATTGATACATCTTCTTTAACTCATTTAAAAAAAGTTATTGATCGATCAGTTAACCGAAGAGTTACAGTAGTAGGGGAAATCTCTCCTAAATCTAAACATTTAAAATTTGATAGACGCATAAGATTGATACTCACTCCTAAATCACATAAGGCTTTTCCAAAAAACTTTTCACCAGTAGCACAAGGTATAGTAAAACTACCATGATCTTTTAACTTTTTAGGATGTTTTTTTCTAAATAATAGTGCTACACTCTTCACTGAGTGCAACAGTCTCATGATCTACAAACTTTCTTTTCTTGTTTACTATATCTTTCATAAATTTCACATAACTTAGCATTTGTTCTAAAGCCTCAATGAAAGGAATGCTTATCGTTAACTTCTTAAGAATTTCCAAAAACTTTTTAAATTATTTATCCTTATTCTTCTACTTCAATCTTTAAGGAAAAAGAGGTTGTGATTTTTCTAAAGGAACTTGTATTGGTTCATTTTCACTGTGGTCTCTTTCAATCTCTTCCTTCTCCTCCTCAACTTTAGTTTTTCTTTGGAGTTTTGTTTCTACTTCTTTTCCACTTCATAATTGAATAGTGTTAATTTGCTCCTTATTTTGATCTTTTTGATTAACTTCCACAGTACTTGGAATAATTTCTTAAGGTCTGTTACTAAGTGCGGTAACAATATGTCCTAATTGATTTTAAAAATTTCTAATAGCAACCCCTTGATTTTGAATTTGATTTTTCATATTCAACATTACTTCTTCCATCGTCAACTTCTTTTCCTTAGCTTATGGGTTAGGGTTAGAGTTACATCCAGGAGGATAATAAGGTCAATAATTAAGATTTCCTTGGTTGTTTAAATTTTTTGAGGGGTTCACCGAATTGTTTTAAATATTTCAACTAAAATTATGGTGATTTTTCCATCCAGGGTTATAATAATTAAAATAGGGATAGTTATTTTGATTATTTATATCATTTAAAGTTTCATAAGATGATTGACTATCAATTATCTGCCTTAGTGAATTTTCCTCTAATACTGGTGGTATTTGAGAATGGTTCATTCCAAATTGATCAATCTTTTTTGATATAACAGCAATTTGAGATACTAAAATAGACATTGCATCAAAGTCATAAATACTGGCTACTCTCTTAGGAATTACCCGTTCAGAGGGCCATTAAAAATTGTTATTAGACATTTTTTCTATTAATGAGTATGCTTCATCAAAGTTATGACATTATGATCCACCTGCAGCAGCAATCTTATAATAGATCTAAGTGATCCTACTAATCCATTATAAAAATTTTGAATTATTAACCAATCTGGTAAAGCATGGTGTGGACATTTCCTAAGGAGATCTTTAAATCTTTCTCAGGCTTCATATTTTGATTTCCCTTCAAACTGGCAAAAGGATGTAATATCATTTCTAAGCTTAGTTGTTTTCGAGTGTGGAAAATATTTATCCAAAAGTTTTTCTGATAGTTCTCCCCAAATTTTGATAGATCTAGGTGCTAATGAATTTAACCAAGCTTTAGTTTTATCCCTTGATGAAAAAGAAAAAAGTCTAAGCCTAACAGCATCATTAGACACTCCATCATATTGAAAAGTAGCACATATTTCAAGAAAACCAGTAAGATATAAGTTAGGATCTTCAGTAGGTGTTCCTCCAAACTTATTATTTTGTACCATTTGGATAATAGTAGGTTTGAGCTCAAATGAGTTAGCAAAAACATTAGGATTTTGTATAGTCAAGTGAAGTTCATCTGCTGTCGGATTAGCATATTCTTGTAAAGGTGTTTCTCTCGATTTTCATTTATTTAATTATCTAAGTTATTCTTCATTTTGTTCAAAATTTTAATTTCTTTTTGTTGTTTTCAAATTTTTCTAATAGTACATTCTAATTCTGAACTGTAAGGTACTAAAACTTCAGATCCAATATTTTGCATAAACAAATATAATAAGCAAAGAAAAATTTCTTAAAAATACTCTTAAATATATATATATATATATATATATATATACATCCTAGATGCCCTTAGGAAGGAGCATCTGGTACTAATCTAATAAACCATAAACTAATTACAAAAGTCTCACAAAAGGGTAGCAAAAGAAAGGTATCTATATATAGAAAGGTATATATATATATATATATATATATACATATATATATATATATATATATATATATATATATATATATATATATATATATATATATATATATATATATATATATATATACATATATATATATATATATATATATATATATAAATTTTTATGATTTTTGATTTTTTAATAATAATAATTTTTTTTAATATTTTAATATTTTATCACTAAATTTCCTAATTTATCAAATTTATTTAATTTATTGTTACATTTCCTGGCAACGACGCCAAAAACTTGATCCCGAATATATAGTTGTGTAAAAGTTATAAAGTTGACTCTGCTTTGCAAAGATGTAAAAACTTGATGTGATATTCTATACAAGTATATGTATCATTATCAAGTAAAATAAAACTTTCTATTTAAGCCCCAAATATCGATCTCACAAGGAAGATTTAAATTTAAAATGATAAATTAACTAGGAAATTCACAGAAATAAAACAAAATTACTGTCACTAATTTTGAATTGTTTTATTTGATATACTATCATAACTAATTTTTTTACTACTAGCAAAACTAAAATACAATGTTTAAATAGTAACTACTAAACTTTGTTTTATGTCATGAAGTTTTCTAATATGAAAAAGTATCTTTCCAACTACAATGAGTTATTGGTAAAATGAGATGAGATAAATAGTTTAAATATGCATTGTGCCAAATAGGAGCAATTTTAATTCTCTACACTGATTCTGTGTTATAGAAAATTATTGACTAATCTCAGGTTTAGTCCTTAAATCCTTGGTTAGGTTAGGAGGATACTGGCTCTCACTCCAGAGCTCCCACTTTCCTTCCCCTGAAGGCTAACGCTCGCTTTAGTTCTTAAACACTAAGACTGAATTGAGGATTTTAGTCTGTCGCCCTAAAATCTCCAACTCTACACCCAACAAAGTATATTTCCCTATTTATTTGCACTTAATTCCATGAACGAAATACTTCTTCATGGAATTAAATGTGATTCTCACTCTTATTGTAGAACTCATACTCCATTTCCTGGATCATATTTTTCACAACAGATTTTAGCAATTCAATTGGTCAGATCAAAAACTAAATTAAAAACAGAGTTAAAAAACCATCACAATTTATTTGATATTTTAAAATTGGCACATCCAAATTATCTTTTTATTTCACCATATCTCAAAGTAGGGAGAAAGATAAAGGAAAGTACTCAGACTTCATGAAAAAGATACAACAAATCACAAATTTTATATATAAAAGAAAGTTCATACAACAATAATAAACAAACAAACTTATCTGAAACTCTTTCTCAAAACAAATCCCTTGTAGCCTCTCTTAAAAGATGCAGGAAGAAGAAATCTCTCACTTCTCTCCCTCTCTAACATTCTTAGAGAAGAATTCACATTTAAACTCACCACAAAAACTCAAAACTCTAAAGAAATAAATGACTAATAGACTCTAAGTGGCTTTGGGGAATGTGAAATAGCATGGAAGAGAGTGGAAAGCAGTTAAAGTGGGTGAAGGGGGTCGAAGAAGAGTCTTTTCTGATCAATTTCCGCTCTAAATAGAGCCTAATGTCGGTTTTCCAATAGTTGCATCCAAAAAATCTTAAAAAAGTGTTCAAATTCATCGAATCTTCTAGAAACAGGTCTTGCACCGACATTGGCGCCATTGGCGTCCATTCTGGCATCGTTGGCGCCTGTGGCCCGTGAACTCTTTGTAAAATGGCACCATCGGCACTGCTCCTGTCACCGTCAGCGCTGCTCCTAGCACTGTCGGTGTTGAGTATTTCTTCAAAAATGTCATTTTGACTCCAAATTTCATCCTTTTTGCTTCCTTTTTACTTCAAGTCCTAAAAAACCTACAATAAAACATGAAAGATACCCTCCTTTAAAGCACAATATTACCAAAAATGAGTATAAAATATAGGTTTAAATATGCATATATTTTTAGTGTATCACTAACCCATTATAAAATGTTTGAATAATTAATCAATCGGGCAAATAATGATGTGGGCACTTCATAAGAAGTACTTTAAAGCATTCTCAAGCCTCATCTATTGATTCTCCTTTAAACTGACAAAAAGATGTAATATCATTTCTAAGTTTAACAGTCTTTAAAGTTGGAAATTACTTAGCCAAGAATTTCTATGTTAGGTCACTCCAGGTTCTAATAGATTCAGGTCCTAATGAGTTCAACCACATATTAGTTTTATTCATTAGGGAAAAAGGAAAAAGACTAAATCTAACAAGATCGTTAGAGGCACCATTATACTGAAATGTGGCAAAAACTTCTAAAAAACTTGTGAGACATAAATTAGGATCTTTAGATGGAGTTCCCCCAAAGTGGTTATTTTATACCATATGAATAATAGCAGGTTTTAATTCAAATGTGTTGGCTTCTATGTATGAGTTTATATACTGCGATAAATTTCACCTACCGTAGGGTTAACATAATCTCTTAATGGGTTTTGTTCATTCTCATCAATTTTATTTTCTAAAATATTATGTAAAGTATTTGTCATTTCATGGAAATTGTGAAGTTCTTTTGTTTTCTTCTTTTTCTAATAGTTTGCTAAAACTCAGAATTGTAAGGCACTAAACCTTGAGATCCCGAACTACGCATACACAATGAAAGATAAATAACAAAAATAAGCAAAACATACAAATTAAAATAGTAAAGATGTTTAATTTTTTATATTTTTATTTTTAAATACACACACATAAGCACATATAAAAATGAAACTATAATTTTCCTATAATAATTATATAGTTCAAATAAAAATTTTCCTAAGTCAAAAGGTTTCATTGCTATCCTTGGCAATGGTGCCAAAAGCTTGACCCAACCTGCAGTTATGCAATTATTTAAGTTTTGAAAGATAGTCAAAGGCTTGACCAAATTTATTTTAAGATGCTACTGTACAAAATTAAATATTATGATAGTAAAATCCTCTTTAAACTATGGTTAACTTATTTAAGAAATTTTGAAAACTCTTTGTGTATTAACTAATCCTATAGAATTTAAATTCAAGACAATCTAAAAAAACTAAAATGTAAAGTTAACACTAAGTACTTGTAAACTAACAATGTATAGAAGAGTTCAAATTGTATAAAACAACATTCCCCTTGCAATGAGTTTATAATCAATGTAGGAATCTAATAATTTTAAATATAATTAAAGTATTGTGCTAAATATGAGCATACTTATTCTTTACCCTCTCTCGAGTGCATAAAAAATATTGGCTAATCCAAAGTTAAGTCTCTAAACTCATGGTTTGGCTAGGAAGAATCTAACTGTCACTCTAGAATGCATATGTACCCATTCACCTGAAGGCTAACATCTTGCTTTAGGTTCCAAAAATCTAGATCAAAATGAAAATTTTAGTCTGTCACTCTAAAATCTCCAATTTACACCCATCAAAACTTATTTCCCTACTTTTTTAAACTCAATCCAATGAACTACATTCTCATCCATGATACTAAATGTGATTTTCATTATGTTGAGGAAATCATAGCCCTTATGACTCATAATCTTTCACAACAGATTTTCACAAATCAATTGGCTAGATCGATAAGCAAATTAAGAATAGAGTTTAAATCATCACAATTTATGGAATTAAAAGTACTTCTAGTAAAATTTATTCCTGCACATTATTATTCCTCATTACAGGGAGAAAGACAAAGGAAACTACTCGGATCTCATGGTGAAGAAACAACAACACAAATATTTATAGATAAATATAAGTTTACAAAACAAGATTAAATAAAATAAACCAAATACATAACCTATATCAAACTCCATCCCAAGCAATTCTTCTAGTTCTTTTGAATCACTCACCCTCCTTACAATTCCACTCCAATCTCACTTAAAACTATAGTGAAGAAGATATCTCTCACTTTTCCCCTTCTCCTCCAAATCTAAGCAAGCCACCAACAAAATCCTTCAAGCCTCCAAGAATATCCAAGCCCTTCTCTCTCTCTCCAAAAAGGCTATCCCTAGACTCTCCAGAAGTCTAATTAAATAGAGCTCTAAAAATCTCCAAGAATCCCTTCAATTACTTTTTCAAAATTCTTTCACATTGATTAAACAATCTAGAAAACTGTTTTTGGCACCAAGGCGCCAATTTATGACGCTTAGGCACTAGTCTTTTGATTTTTTGGCGCTTAAACGCCAGTATCTCTATTGTCTGGTGCATAGGCCCCAGTTCCTGGCGCCTAGGTGCCAAGTCAACTTTGGCCTTTTTGCTTCCTTTGACTCTAAATTGCTCTATTTTTATTCCATTTGCTATGCTTGCTCCATTTAGTGTACCTACAACCAAAATTATCAAAAATATCTTTCATTAAAGTGAAATGTCATTAAAAATAGGCATTAAATGTGCAAATAAAAGTAACATATTTTAGGCATGTCATGGCACACAACCCTTGAAGCTCCAAACTTCAGCCCATGTGTCCTACAAACATCATTATAGCTCAATACTATGACCTACATAACCTCCATTAATTCATTACTCTAAGTAGTTGAAATTATGATGGATTTTCGTACAACGCTAAGACAATAATTCATTACTCTAACGCCACAGAAATTCTCCCACACATCAATTACCTTTTAAAAAATGAATTTCCTTTTTTGTATGTATAAATTTATGAAGCTAAAGTGTTAGGAATATAGATTGGTTAAAAACATAGATATCAAGATATATGTGTTAGATATGTAAATACTCAATATTGTGTAATATGTATGTACTTTTCACAAAAAAGAATTAATAATAGCATAATATATTGTGTACATACTAATCTTAACCTTTGAAACCACAAAAATCAATGCAACCTACAAAAGAATACAACATTAACAAATATAGAATTCATACAAAAGAAAATAAAAACATATAGTTGTCATCCTTCAACACCATCAGAATCAATAATCAAACCACAACAACCGAAACACACAAAACAATCACCACTAATATAAAAAAACTTACTCTAAAACACTTACATTACCCATCAAGAAATTGTGGCCATTTTGAGGAAATCATGGCTAAATTTTTCTTTTATTATTAAAATTATTATTCTTCTCTATTATGATTATCGTCGACTTAATAGACCTCCAAAAAGAGCTGTATTCAAATGAAGAGAGGCTAATTCAAAAGTTTCCAATGATATGGACACAATGATGATGTTCATTTTAAAAAATAAAGACTCATTCAAATATTCTTATGTCGTACCATTTTTTATGCATGAGAACCTTTTGTGATTAATTTTACGTAATGACAGTGTCTGATGACAGCCAAACTAGTTCACCTGCTCCTCTTGTGTCACTATGAAGATTATTAAACTTTTGGAATGTAATTTGGATCAGCGGTTTGTTCTTTGAAGAAAACGATAATTTTAGGGTTTGTGAGATGGCACCATGCATAAATGAAAATTGAATTTGAGAATTTGACTTAAATTCTTTTTCAAAAGATCATCTAAACATGGTTGATATGAGATCGGTTCGGTCTCGTATTTTCAAAACATATTACATTTCCAAAATTATATATATATATATAT
>JXCR01135786.1:71411-92989 GCA_002079205.1 Phalaenopsis hybrid cultivar | reverse complement strand
AACCGTCACGGTGGTGAGATTCTCTAACTTCTAGTTGAGCCCTAGGTTTTAGTGGTGTCTAGGCGTGTGGGTTCGATCGTCCATACGGGGTGCATGNNNNATTTCAATTCCGATGACCGACAACTTCTTACGGGCAAACCCCACACCAAAAATAGTGCCGACNATTTAAACTATGAAAATTATGGGGTCAGTTTGACTTCATATTTTTCAAAACTAAATTTTTTAAAACGTCCTTTCAAAGCAGGCAACGGGATTTCAATTCCGATGACCGACAGCTTCTTACGGGCAAACCCCACACCAAAAATAGTGCCGACACCATGATGGTTCAAAGTTAGCCTAGGTCAAGAAGATGCTCGTGAGGAGCATCCTTGGAGCCTTTACCAGAAGATTTATTATCAATGCTCATAGTCCCTTATTTTTCTAATTTATTTTGGTAGATAAGGTGTTGACTAATGAATTAGGGCCACAAGGACACCATGAGAACTTGACGTCTATAAGATTATCAATGGTTGATGAGTTGCACACTTTCTAGGTACCTCCTAGATTTAAATCTAGAGAGATAAATTTACTTTTTTTTTAAATTGATACTCATGTAACCAACTATGATGCAAATTTCTCATATGATGAGAATAAAAATAGAGAATATACAACTTTATTATTATTATTCTCCTCCAGTAAAGAAACTTTTGGACACTGGTTTTTTCTTGAAAAGTGGTGGTCTGTTCACCAAGCCAGAATATGCAAGGCTATGTGACAGAATAGAGCATGTGGAGAAAAGTTTGGCTTCAGATATATGAAAAAAAATTGGATGATGCCATAATTTCTATTTCCTCATGTAGAATGGTTTTTACATTTGAAGGAGATGAAATTCTTACCTCTAACGATGAGGAAGTTTAATTCAAGGGTTCTCCTCTTGAATTAGAAAATGACATTTCTTTGACTATTAATGAGTTCATTGATCCCCGAAATAATAAGTGTGTACTTAGTGTGTAATTACTTCAATTTCAATTTCTGAAGACGATGCCAAAAACTTAATGCCGCAGTGTTTTTGCAATGTTTAATTCCTTAATTAAATAATATATATCAAACAATTCTCATTTTTTTCCATAATTTAATTTTACACACTAGGGATACTACACAAGTGCACGTATCTATTCAAGTAATATAAGACTTTTTTTTTTAAGCCCCAAGTATTGATCCCACTGGGAAGGTGAAAACTCTTTTATGAACTTAAGAAAACTTTATTTAAATGCTAGATAATTATCTAGGAAATAAGGCTGCAAGTTTATGTGTAAAAATAAATAATTAATTCCTAAAAATCATATTTCAAAGCTTGAAAAAATGCTAAGTGTTTCTAAACTAGTAAAATGGAAAAGAGTTCAAATTATGTAAAAGTCTTTTCCTTTGCAATGAGATCATAATCAGTGTAGGAATCAAATGTTTAAATGTTTAAATGTTATTTTATGACAAATACGAGCAATCCTATTCCTTACCCTCTTTTGAGTGCATAAAGAAGATTGGCTAACATAGAGTTAAGTTCCTACATTTAAGGTTATGCTGGGTAGGTTCTAGCCTGTCACCCTAGATTACCCACTGTGCCCTCTTTTTAGGACTAACCGATCCTTAAGTTCCAAACTCTATATCAAATTGGTTAAGTTTATAGCCTGTTGATCTCATTTACTTATTATTTGCAACAATATAACAATGTATTTGATGATATTTTTCACTTATGTTCCTTACTTTGCAACAGAACCAAGAACTTGATCCNCATCTAAACTATGAAAATTATGGGGTCAGTTTGACTTCATCTTTTTTCAAAACTAATTTTTTAAAAAAAAGAAAAAAAACGTCCTTCCGAAGCGGGCAACGAGATTTCAAATTCCGATGACCGACAGCTTCTTACGGGCAAACCCCACACCAAAAATAGTGCCGACATTAATATACCCTTACCAAAACTAAACCCCATTGCAATAAATTGCTTTGATAGATTCCCCTGGATGCCCTGAGCACCTAGCCACCTCCCCCTGCCATGGTCGGCCAGCCTAGTCATCGAAGAAGCTCAAAATCAAGAGCCAACCCCATGGAACTTCACCCAAATCAAACCTAGAGGCCAACTCAGCCAAATTAAATTGTAGAGCTCCTCTGCCCTCTACCTAAGCAGCACAATTCAACCCCTAATTGGCCATGTCAGCCACCCCTTAGCAATTTTTATAAAAAAGCACCTCCCACGGCCATGGGAGGTGGTGCTGAAAATTTCAGAGAGACCTACCCAAACTAACCATAGAGCTTCCCTAAGATCCCCTCAGTGCATTCCAACTATTTTCCCTCACCAATTTCCCCTGTCGGAGTTCAATTTTGAGCTTAAAATCTTGCCGAAAATCAGGACAGAGCCCAATACACTTCCTCAGTCTACCAAACTCAAATTAACTTCACCCACACCTTCACAATAGTGAAAGAAGCTTAAGCCCCATCAAATTTCCCTCTCACAGAGCCTCTACCATAGCTCTAGACCAACACCCAAATCCGGCCGTGATAAAAATCATACCTAGGCCTTACACCAAGATGAGAGACTCAATCCCTAGCCTCTTTGGATCACAATGAACGTGCAAAGACTCTCTGATCGAAGCTTCACTTCTCAGAGCAAAGGTATAAAATCTCTCTCCATCCCAAGCCTCTTTTGATTCTCCATTTTCTTATAGTTAATTTGACTGCTTGATCACCTTATGGATGTGTTTGTCTACTCTAGATGAGCGTTTTAAGAAAAAATTCATCCAATTTGATTAAGAAATGAGAGAGATCTTAAGGCTAGAAGATGGACGGTTCTCGGGCTAGGCTATCAGGGACGATGATGGAGCGTCGTCCGATCGCGCGTGTATCGTATGGACGATTGAGATGAAGCCGGACAACGCTTCCTTACACGAATAGTGGGACGCGTGGCTGCTTATGTGGATGGCGGCGTCAAATGGTAGCGCCGTGGAATTCAGAGCTACCTAGGATCTACATGGCGCCACACTGTTTAAATAAATAAATTGGGATTTTTCTTATTTATTTAAATACCACTAACTTAAAAAATCCATATCTTGGTGCAGAAAAATCACAAAAATAAAATAAAAATACTTTCTTGCTCAGTAAACAGGGGAGAACAATGTGAAAATGATTTGGAGTCCATTTGACACATATTTTTTTTTATTTAATTTAATACTGATTTGAATGTTTTGATTCATCATACATGAAGTAATTACACTATGGATTGAAATTTTAGCATGTTGTTGTCTCTGTCTTAAAGAACATTTCCTGATGTTTCAAAAGTTAGGGAAGGTCCCTAGACAGAGAATCATATTTTTCAAGTTTATGTGCATTATTTGCTTAAAATAATCATGGAAATTAGCATGTTGCCTAAAAAACTCTAAGAAAATTATTGGAGGTTTATGATAACCAGAGAGCATTTAAGAAAATTTCTCATGAGCCAAGTCATTGAAAGTACACATAATCTTCACAAACCCTAAATCACTAAAATAATTACTTTTGGAAAAGACAAACAACAAAATGACTTGATTTTTGATCTCCACTATTCTCTAGGATCAAGAGAACTCTCCATAAAAATTTCAAAGTATTTTGAGTTCATTTATTAACTTAAGTTGATTTTTAAAGATAAACAATATTTTTGGCACTTAAATTATTTTTACAAATCAAAATATAACTCAAAAATTTATAAAAACTTGTTTTTTGAGTTTTCTGTGATCAGGGGTATTTTTCTAAGAAAAAAATGGTATTTAAAATAAAAACCTCATTTTTTAGCCTATTTTAATACTTAAATAATTAGAAATCCATAAAAATCACAAAAATAATAAAATTCATGGAAATGTTCTAAATTGCTTCCCAAGTACTTAAGAATAATTAGAATATTTTTCCTAATTTTCTAAATAAAGATACAAAATTTCACAGTTTAAAAATAAAATGGTATTTAAAATAAAAACTTCAGTTTTAGCCTATTTTAATACTTAAATAATTAGAAATCCTTAAAAACCACAAAAATAATAAAATTCATGGATATGTTCTAAATTGCTTCCCAAGTACTTAAGAACAATTAGAATATTTTTCCTGATTTTCTAAATAAAGATACAAAATTTCACAGCTTAAAAATAAATTTTAAAGGCTAAAAATGGGTTTTCACTAAGAGTAATTCCAATAAATCAAATAAAACTCAGAAAAATATAAAATTTTCTCCTCATAGTTCTTTAACCTTTAGAGGATTTTTCAAAAATATAAAACTTAATTTTCTCCATTTAAAATATTTTATATTTAATAAATACCCCATAATTTAAAATAATTCTTAAAATTCAAATAAAATTCAAAAAATCATGAAATTTGGTCCAAAGGCTTCTCTGGTCTAGGTCTACCTCTAGTAAATTAGGATTTAGCTTGGTCAAGTTAAAATTTTTTTTTGAAAAATCCTATTTTTTGCATGAAAATAATTATATAAATTAAATTAAATTTTTAAAGATCACATTTTCTCCTCTGATGTCTTAATTGACCCATGAATAAGGCAGGATAAAAATTTTAAAGTCATTTGGATTAAATTTGATAAATTAGAGCCTTAAAGGCAAATGTGTAATTTTGGAAATTTAGCCTTAATTAACATTTAGGCTTAATTCAAGGAAGAAAATGGGAAACCTCTGAANGGGATTTCAATTCCGATGACCGACAGCTTCTTACGGGCAAACCCCACACCAAAAATAGTGCCGACAGTGGATGATTTAGTCATTTAAAGTAAACAAAAATTAGACCATTTGTACGATTTGAGGATCGTTTTTGAAAGACTACAACAATATAATCTCAAGATGAATCCCCTAAAGTGTGCATTTGGTGTCACTTTTGGGAAGTTCCTTGGATGTTGTTCGTCATCGGGGAATCGAGATCGACCTGGAAAAGATTANTCCGAAGCAGGCAACGAGATTTCAATTCCGATGACCGACAGCTTCTTACGGGCAAACCCCACACCAAAAATGTGCTGACATGGGGTAACAACATTAAACCAAGCGCTTTGTAGGAGGCAACCCATATTTATCGTTATTTATTTTGCTTTTGTGTTTTTGTTCAAAATATTTATGTATACTTATATTTGTATTTTTATAGAGTCAATGTATTTGAGAAAATTGAAATTGAGATAATTTAAAAATACATCGTTATTTACCTAATTATATGGAAGAATTGAGTATTTTTTGGATCAAAATCGAAATGGCAATTTTTTTGGAATTGGTGCAAGATGCGTCAGATTGGAGATGAAAATAACTTAAAACAATTCAAAAGACAATTTTTGGCAAGTTCTTCTACTTATAACTCCTAAAAATTGATTCCAAAGTCCATTTTAGGGGGAAAATGAGGGAAGAGTCACTATATTTCAATTCCAATGACATCCCACTCTAAAATATCTAATAGATTTGGAATTTTCAACCAGAGAAAGTTTGTGAGTTTTGATTCGCAGAAGTTGCATGATTGAGTTCTAGTGAAGAAGAGGCTAATCAAAGAAAGGAGCTTTGTGAATTGAGGATTCAACACACTGAATACTCGAGTGGAAGAGATTATTGCGTAGAGATGCTGGGAAGTGTTTTGTTGCACTACTACAACCGTAGTTGTCTCTGTGGTGAAATAGTTTTATGCAAATCTACATGGAATCAACCAAGGAAATGTCTATGTGTGAGGTAGGTTTGTGCAATTCTCTCCTTCAAGAATAAATGAGATGTTTATGATTGAAATTGTGCCTATTTGCCACTACGCAAATTTCACCCCTACGAGAGATAATATGAATGAACTCTATTGATACCTTACAGATGAAGGTCCGAATTTGGAGGGCAGAGATGATGGAAATCATCATTCTTAAATCGTGCTTCGAAGGCATGGCACATCTTTAATGCATCAAAATTACTTCCTACATTGAAAATTAGTAAGGTAACTAAGGAGAGTGTTATTTTGAACTACTGTATTCAAACTGGAAAACATGTTGACATTGGAGCAATAATTGTGAAATCAATTTTGGGTTTCATTTTAAATGGATTTGCTTCTGGACTGGGACATCCATCCACTATTTTGCTATTGTGCAGTCAATCGCAAGTATCTTATAAGAGTTGGGAAAAAGTGCTTCTTCCTTGGAAACCAATGGATCTAGAAGTCTATTACAACTATATTGGAATGGGAGATGAGAAAGATATGAATGATTTGATGGATCAAGCATCCAAGAATTCATCACTTATTCAGCCTTACTTCAGTTCAAATGCACTGTTGAAAAGAATTAAGAAGATAGAAAAAGCGGTGCAGAATCTTATGCATGCAATTGAGAATATTTTTGAAATGTTGGATCATTGGATTAGAGACTAAAAGAACATTTTGAACATACTGCTTGTATTCATAATTGTTTGATACGTATGTTCAAGAAATATGCTTGGAATGGGAAGGATTCAACTGATAAGTTTTGTTATCGACCCTTCTATAACTTGTATGTACACTACCAATCTATGGGAGATATCCAGGAGGAAGAGAGTGAAGAAGATGTTTGAACTTAATCTATGCACCAAATATTTTGTTTAGTACTTCTTGTTGTAGTTGCTTTATTATGTTGGATTGCATTAACTTTTATTGTTGAACTCTATCTATGTTTGAGTTTGGTATTTTTATGTTCAGATTTTAGCATTAGGATGTTTGGTTTGCTTTGGACAATGAATTAGATGTTTCTTAGCTTGAAAAATGCTAGTTTTTAATAGTGCGGATTTTATATATATAAGTGATTTTTTGTGTTGTTTATTTTAATTATGATTATAAAACTTCATTTGAGTTGATTTAAGGTAGACGTAAAGCAGTGCATAGCAGACTTCCACAGAAAATGAAATATGGAAAAATTAAGGCATTTGCGCCAGATGCGCCAATTTACAGAGAGTCGGTGCATGATGCGCCAGAATTGGTGCAAGATGTGTCAAATTCTTAAAAAGCCAGATTGCCTTAAAAACTGCAAAATCACTGTAAAACTCCATTTTTATAGCTTGGGTCCTCTCCTACCTCTTAAAATTGACCCAGGGCTTCACATTGAGTACAATATAGGCCAAAAATCTTAGATTTCATCTTCTCTTGGTAAGAGCTTCACTTTACCTTAGAAATTTTTTATTTTCACCATGGATTTTTCCAACATTATGGAAAATCTAAAATTTGGGATTTTTGATGAAAAATCTTGAAAAAACTCATGTAGAAAAGTTTCTTACCAAATAATCTTACTTGGGGAATTAAATTTTTTATTTTTTAATTTATTTGTATAATATTTGGATTTTCATAGAACTTCAAATGGCTCTATGACTAAATAGAGAAAGGTCATCATATGATTTTGATACAAGAAGATTTATCAATTTCCAGGCCCAACATAGTTATAGCACTCAAATAGAATTAAGAAGATTGATTTAGGAACTAGCGTTTGCTAACCCGGGTGGCGAGATTTAGGAGATCGATCATCTCCAAAAATTAGGAACGGTTTTGCTACTTCAGTGCAGTAGCCATTGTACCAATGATTCAGGAGTTTTATGCCAACTTGAGGTTCACTGATGACGATCACATCCTTACAAGAGGTAAGCAAGTTGAATTTTCTAGAGAAATGATCAATGTTTTTTTATGGGCTGAGGAATGTATTTCATGATGAATACGCTGCATTCGTGAAGATTGATTCATCACTGGATGAAAGGATTGCCTATTTGACTAATGGAAGAGGAGAATGGAGAATTAAAAATAATAAGAAAGTTAACTTCTCTGCTTCCATGTTGACTATTCAGTCAAAGGTATGGCGCCAGTTCATCTCTGCTAAATTACTATGTACAAATCATCTGGCCGATGTAACAAAGGATAGAGTTGTATTAAACTATTGCATTTAGAACATGAAAGGAATAGATATTGCTGCTCTCATAGTTCATCATGCACGGAGCATAGCTAAGAGCTCTACAACTAGTGGATTGGGTTACCCTGCCCAGATTTTCACTCTATGTGAGCAATCAAGAGTAGAGTCCCATAGAAATGAGTAAAGATTACAGCCCCAAAATCCTATTGGGAAGCATACGGTTCAGAGGTTTGAATCATTTGTTGAGACCAGGCGTGGACGTAGTGATAGACCCACTACATCAGATGCAGGGGCATCTACTTCTCGCTTTGCATCACTTGAGAACATTATGGAGCAACTCATGATTCAACAATTTGATAAAGCTAATATTCAGAACCAAATTGGAGAAATTAGAGTAAGAAATGCTTATAACCATGAGTATAAGCAGAGGAGAGTTCAACATGATATAGCTTTTGAGGAAGCTATGATTAGATATCTTAGAAGTGAATCCATTGTGGAATTTCCTACTGGCCCCAGCTTCACTCTTTATGCTCCTATTAATGATGAATATGAAGAAGAAGAAGAAGATGATGATGATGATGATGAGGGAGGCGATGAAGATTGATATTTTTAGGAGTTTAGTTTATTTGTTTGGTTGTTTGTTTGTTTGTTATGTTGATTGGATGTTAGGTGGTTAACATTTAAAACAAATGTCATAAATACTTTCATTATGTGTTGTGAACTTAAAATAGAAACTGTTGATTTTTACTCTTTCTGCATTTTTAGTATTTTCATTTTTTATTTTTGTTTTTTATTCTCAACAAATTCTTCATAATATATTATGTCTCATTTAATTCCTTAAAGTTTGAATGTTTTTTAGTACCTACAGTATACGATGCCCAGTTTCATAATCAGAAATCCTATACAGGTTAGTTGTTATTTTCACGCATTTACTATTTTCTTTCACTAACTGAATTTTGTACTAAAACATTTTTAAACTTACTTAAAAATTTAAGTTTGGGGAGAAGAAAACTTCTTTTAAAAAGAAGTAAACTAAATTTTATTTGTCTTCAATTACCTATATTTTTTAAAATTTAATTTAACATGACCTGGGATATGAAGATTTAACTTTAAATGACTATACTTATGTTTATGAATATAATGGTAAATTTAGGTAAAAATTTTTTAATAATGAAGATCAATTCTAAAGTCAAAAGATATTTGGTGTGATAATACAAGGCTATGTTTTTCTATTTAAAGTAAAGAAAATTATATTTTTGAAGAGTTGAGAATTTTAGAGTTTCATATAAGAAGAAAAGAATGAGACTTTATGAAAATTGTAAACTAATATGAATTTATAAACTGTAGAAAGATAGGGTTTTGACTTTAAGAAGAGGATAGTGAAGTTCAAAACTATTAAAGGTTATCCAGATATAGTAATCCTCACTTGAAAAAGAAAAAAGAAAAGAAAGGATTGAGAAGATCCTAAAAGTAAGAAAATAAAGAAAAGAAAGAAAAGAAAAGAGAAGAAAAATGAGTGAGAAGAAGCTTGAGGAGATTTCTAATCAAAAATTAGCTTCACTTGAATCAACTTAAGGAAAAGGTTTTATTACTCTTTATAAACTTATATTGGAGTATTAGTAACATTATTAGTAAATTTTTCATGAAGTTATTTTTCTTATGAATATTCTAAGTATCCCTAATATGATAAATTGCAATTCTTCTTGAAATGAATAGAGATTCTGAAATCTTAAATTTGATTAGTAAAATCTCTTAGACTTAGATTTTGAATCTAAGTTATTAAATTTTTTATTAAATTTAACTATTTTATTTATTAAATTAAAGAATAGAAGTTGTAAGTTAATTTCTATCCTAAGTCATATGCTTTTACGTAGTAAAAGTGTCACTTGAGGACAAGTAACATTTAAGTTTGGGGGATTTTGAAACACCAAAATAATATGTTGTTTTAAGTATACATTTTATGCTTATTTTTGGTGATATTACACTTTAAAGAAGGGTATTTTTATGTTTTTGTTGCAGGTATATCATCTTTAGGTATTTGGAGCAAAAGTAGCCAAAAGGATAAAATTTCAACCCAAAATAGTGAATTTTGGGAAACTGGCGCAAGATGCGCCAGATTGGCACAAGATACATCAAAACCCAAAATAGCGTGGTGATCCGACTTTTTTGTTGCGATAGATTGTGTAAATTTTAATTAAATATAATCAATTAATATTCGGACTCTACGCAAGTATATGTATTGTTATCAAATAATAATGGACTTTCTATTGTTGACCTCACTTTTGGTTGAGGTCTAGAAATTTCTTTAGTAGCCTAGCTCTAGCCATAGGACTTTCCTACTGACTAGTCTTAGAAAACTAGAAAAGGTACCCTCACCATTATAAACTCAAAACTCTTTTCTTCACTCAACTTGAAGTTCCACATATTGGTCCTAACCTCTAGCCCTTACTAGGTAAGATCATTATGAGGGAACTCAAGGAGAGTTCCTATAGGTCTACTTGACCTTAGGAATGACCCTGGGTGTTGATTTGGAGCTAAGGTAGACAACACCCTCACAATACCCTCACAATACCCTGTCTAAGACCAATACATAAGGACCCAAAATGGGGATTTTATTGATCCATGGTTCATTTAGAATGGATATCTATCCAATTCTACTTGAAATGCTCATCTTTGGTCATTCGCCCCAGACACCCCCAAGTTACCTAACTGCTTTTGAGACCCCAATTTTGGCTAAAATGACTAAATCACATCAATTGGACTTATAACCATGCCAATTGGCCCAAAGAAATGTTGTATTTGCTTCATAGTAATATTTTACATCAAATTTGACCATAAATTTGCATTGGTAAAATCTTTTGATCATCCAATTTAGTTTTAATTAATAATATTATCCTTAAAATTTAAGGACCCCCAATACACAACATAGAGTTAGGAAGGTTTCCAAAACTTTACTTTTCCAGCTCTATATACATAAATGCTCTGACATGCATTTTGAGTTTTAGGTGGTGGAACGAGAAGACTCGTCAGGTACACTTTTACAGCGTTTTACAGTCTTTCTTGTACTTTTCTACTGCTTTTTCTTTTATGCTTGTACCCTACTTACTACATAAAAAACACTTGCATATTAAAAACAAAACAAAACCAAAACCGAAACCAAAAACAAAATTTCAAAAAAAAATACCTCACAACATTTTAAAATATAAAATAACTCAAAATTTAATCACAAACATCATCAAAACTATAACAACAAATAAATAAAAATGTCTCTACCGGAAGATCGGGAACCCCTCGGAGGAGGTAACCTACGATTGCTAATTAAAATGTCTCTATTGGAAGATTGGGAACCCTCGGAGGAGGTAACCTACGGTTGCTAACAAGTTTAAAACGTCTCTATTGGAAGATCGGGAACCCTCGGAGGAGGTAACCTACGGTTGCTAACGATAAAACGTCTCTATTGGAAAATCGGGAACCCTCGGAGGAGGTAACCTACGGTTGCTAACGAGGTTTTTCCACGGTAAAGATGAAATTATGGAACTCATTAAGTTGAGTTTAGTAAATTCATTTAGACTAAGTGATTCCAATAAAAAATAGTAGTACCGGGACGAAAATTATGGAACTCATTAAGTTGAGTTTAGTAAATTCATTTGGACTAAGTGATTCCAATAGATTATGGAACTCATTAAGTTGAGTTTAGTAAATTCATTTGGACTAAGTGATTTCAATAGAAAGTGGGAACCCCTCGGAGGAGGTAACCTACGGTTGCTAACGAGGTTTTCCATGGTCTAAATGAATCGAACCCCTCGGAGGAGGTAACCTACGGTTGCTAACGAGGCTTCCCACGGTCTAAATGAAATAATGGAACTCATTAAGTTAAGTTTAGTAAATTCATTTGGACTAAGTGATTCCAATAGAAAATATGGAACTCATTAAGTTGAGTTTAGTAAATTCATTTGGACTAAGTGATTCCAATAGAAAATAGTCACAAACATCACAAAAATACAACTTCAACTAAACTAAAACGTCTCTATTGGAAGATCGGAAACCCTCGGAGGAGGTAACCTACGGTTGCTAACGAGTTTTCCAACGGTCTAAATGAAATTATAGGAATTCATTAAGTAACCTACGGTTGCTAACGAGACTTCCCACGGTTTAAATGAAATTATGGAACTCATTAAGATGGGTTTAGTAAGTTCATTTGGACTAAGTGAATCCAATAGAAAATAGTGGTGCCGGAATGAGGGAGTAACCTACGGTTGCTAACGAGGCTTCCCACGATTTAAATGAAATTATGGAACTCATTAAGATTGCTGGACTAAGTGAATCCAATAGAAAATAGTGGTGCCAGAACGAGGGAACCGTAGGATCCTAACTGACCCCTCGGAGGAGGTAACCTACGGTTGCTAACGAGGCTTCCCACGGTCTAAATGAAATTATTGCAAACATCACACAAAATACAACTTCAACTAAATTAATATGTCTCTATTGGAAGATCGGGAAGAAACATCACATAAAACTACAACTTATTAAAAAGTCTCTATCGGACAAAATTTAATCACAAACATCACACAAAATACAACTTCAACTAAATTAATTCAATATTTCAAAATATAAGACAACTCAAAATTTAATCACAAATATCATACGAAATACAACTTCAACTAAATTAATATGCCTCAAAATTTAATCACAAACATCACAAAAAAAAAAAAATACAATTTCAACTAAATTAAAACGTACAACTCAAAATTTAATCACAAACATCACTAAAAATACAACTTCAACTAAATTAAAACGATCGGAGATCGGGAACCCTCGGAGGAGGTAACCTACGGTTTGCTAACGAATTTTCCCACGGTCTAAGTTGCTAACGAGGCTTCCCACGGTCTAAAAGCAAAATTTAATCACAAATATCACCAAAAAATACAATTTTAACTAAATTAAAACGTCTCTATCGGAAGCATCACCAAAAAATACAACTTCAACTAAATTAAAATGTCTCTATTGGAAGATCGGGAATTATCACAAAAAATACACTTCAACTAAATTAAAACGTCTCTATTGGAAGATCGGGAACCTTCGGAGGAGGTAACCTACGATAAATATTCTCTATTGGAAGATCGGGAACCCTCGGAGGAGGTAACCTACGGTTGCTAACGAGGTTTTCCGCTAAATTAAAATGTCCTTATTGGAAGATCGGGAACCCCTCGGAGGAGGTAACCTACGGTTGCTAACGAGGCTTCCCAACTATTAGATGATCGAGAATCCCTCGGAGGAGGTGACCTACGGTTGCTAACGAGGCTTCCCCCTGTCTCTATTGAAAGATCGGGAACCCCTCAGAGGAGGTAACCTACGGTTGCTAACGAGGTTTTCCACGGTCAAGATGAAATTATGGAACTCATTAAGTTGAGTTTAGTAAATTCATTTAGACTAAGTGATTCCAATAAAAAATAGTAGTACCGGGACGAAAATTATGGAACTCATTAAGTTGAGTTTAGTAAATTCATTTGGACTAAGTGATTCCAATAGATTATGGAACTCATTAAGTTGAGTTTAGTAAATTCATTTGGACTAAGTGATTTCAATAGAAAGTGGGAACCCCTCGGAGGAGGTAACCTACGGTTGCTAACGAGGTTTTCCATGGTCTAAATGAATCGAACCCCTCGGAGGAGGTAACCTACGGTTGCTAACGAGGCTTCCCACGGTCTAAATGAAATAATGGAACTCATTAAGTTAAGTTTAGTAAATTCATTTGGACTAAGTGATTCCAATAGAAAATATGGAACTCATTAAGTTGAGTTTAGTAAGTTCATTTGGACTAAGTGATTCCAATAGAAAATAGTGCTGACTCATTAAGTTGAGTTTAGTAAGTTCATTTGGACTAAGTGATTCCAATAGAAAATAGTGGCGCCGGGACGATGGAACCGTGGCTTCATTAAGTTGAGTTTAGTAAATTTATTTGGACTAAGTGATTCCAATAGAAAATAGTGGTGCTGCATTAAGTTGAGTTTAGTAAATTCATTTGGACTAAGTGATTCCAATAGAAAATAGTGGTGCATTAAGTTGAGTTTAGTAAATTCATTTGGACTAAGTGATTCCAATAGAAAATAGTGGTGCCGAAAGTTGAGTTTAGTAAGTTCATTTGGACTAAGTGATTCCAATAGAAAATAGTGGTACCGGGAGGAGGTAACCTACGGTTGCTAACGAGTTTTTCCACGGTCTAAATGAAATTATGGAACTCATTTTGTTGAGTTTAGTAAATTCATTTGGACTAAGTGATTCCAATAGAAAATAGTGGTGCCGGGACTTTGGACTAAGTGATTCCAATAGAAAATAGTGGTACCGGGACGATGTGAGTTTAGTAAATTCATTTGGACTAAGTGATTCCAATAGAAAATAGTGGTGCCGGAACGACAAGAGTTTAGTAAGTTCATTCGGACTAAGTGATTCCAATAGAAAATAGTGGTGCCGGGACGACGTAAGGAGGAGGTAACCTACGGTTGCTAACGAGATTTTCCACGGTCTAAATGAAATTATAGAACTCCTTAAATTGAGTTAGTAAATTCATTTGGACTAAGTGATTCCAATAGAAAATAGTGGTGCCGGGACGACGGAACTGTGGGAGTAAATTCATTTGGACTAAGTGATTCCAATAGAAAATAGTGGTGCCGGGACGATGGAACCGCGTAAATTCATTTGGACTAAGTGATTCCAATAGAAAATAGTGGTGCCGGGACGATGGAACCGTATAAATTCATTTGGACTAAGTGATTCCAATAGAAAATAGTGGTGCCGGAACGACGGAACCGTGAGATCTTGACCGGTGTCGCTATAATCAACTTCAACTAAGTCAATAAATCATTTTTTGACTATTCCAAAACATGACACTTCTCCCATCTACTTGATTTGTCATTTCTAAAACTGAAACTATGCTACAACGAGGAGCTTGGGCAGCCCGGCCATCTTTAACCAGAACTCTGCTACAATGAGGAGCTTGGAGCTAGCACTCTGGGCAGCCCGACCATCTTCTACAGAGAGGATCTACACTAATACATCCCTTCCTTAGCTTTAAACAACAAAGCCATAGGATATCAAGATTGTTTGCCTAGTGCAACATTAATCTTCAAACACATCGTTTAGGCATTTGCACAACTCTGTTGTACAATCTAAGCACTAACTCNTAAACTATGAAAATTATGGGGTCAATTTGACTTCATCTTTTTCAAAACTAATTTTTTTTAAAAACGTCCTTCAGAAGTGGACAACGGGATTTCAATTCCGATGACCAACAGCTTCTTACGGGCAAACCCCACACCAAAAATAGTGCCGACAACTTTTGGCAACTCTGCTGGGGATTAGCTTCTCTGTCCATTTAAGTTAAGAACTTCTTACGGGCAAACCCCACACCAAAATAGTGCCGACAGCTTCTGGCGACTCCGCTTGGGAAAGCTTCTCTCTCCATTTAAATCAAGCGGGCAAACCCCACACCAAAAATAGTGCCGACAGCTTCTGGCGACTCTGCTGGGGAATAGCTTCTCTCTCCATTTAAGTCAAGGAAAATATATCTTCATACATCGGTAATGTATTCATGTCCCTCATGAATCAAGATTACCTTTCTTCCGTTGCATACTTTACCCATTTCTGTCTTGGGAAAATACGGCGGTAATGCATTCATGTCCCTCATGAATCAAGATTACCTTTCTTCCGTTGACATACTTTACCCATATCTGTCTTGGGAAAGTACGGTCAACCAGCTTCTGGCGACTCCGCTGGGGATTGCTTCTCTCTCCATTTAAATCAAGGAAAAAAATATCTTTATATATCGGTAATGTGTTCATGTCCCTCATGAATCAAGATTACCTTTCTTCCATTGGCATACTTTACCCATTTCTGTCATGGGAAAATACGGTCAACTCTTTTGAACTTCAGGATCACCTGTTCAACCATCTTTGGACAGAGTGATTCAGAAGGCCATTAAGGACATTATGATCTTTATATGGGGTCAGACCCCCAATAGGTGTGTCAGTGGACTAGTTCCACCCAGGCATTATGTAAAGTAGGTCCCGCGCTGGGTCTTAAACTTTGCATTTTCTTTCTTCCCTTTGGGTTTAATTTCCCTTTTCTATAGATCCCGCGCTGGGTTCTAAACTCCTAAACTTTGCATTTTCATCTCCCTTCGGGGGATGGTTTTGCTTTTCTATAGGTCCCGCACTGGGTCCTAAACTCCGAAACATATGCATTTTTGTCTCCCCTCGGGGGATGGTTTTGCTTTTCTAGGTCCCGCAATGGGTCCTAAACTCCTAAACTTTGCATTTTCGTCTTCCTTTGGGAGATGGTTTTGCTTTTCTATAGGTCCCGCACTAGGTCCTAAACTTTTCATTTCCTTCTCCCTTCGGGGGATGGTTTTGCTTTTCTATAGGTCCCGCGCTGGTTCTTAAAACTCCTAAATTTTGCATTTCCTTCCCCCTCGGGGTTTGATTTGCTTTTTTGTAGGTCCCGCACTGGGGTCCTAAACTCAAAAACTTTGCATTTTCTTCATATCCTTCAGGTCTGGTTTGCTTTTTTGCGAATCAAGCCAAGCTGTTACATCTCTCCGCACTTATTGCAAGTCTTTGACATTTTAAATCACAAATCAACAAAAAAAAAATTTTTTTTTAGGATGCCCGATTTATAAGACAAATGCGTCAGTTTGAGTACTTTTGTCAAAACTATAAAACATGGGACATCGCTAACTTTCAGAAATTCTTCAAATGCAAGAGAGAATGTCTTCGCCAAGGTTGATCTTTTCTTTTGCCTCTGGAATGGAGTTCGTTATCAATAGGGATGAACTGCCAGACGTGGCAGTTATTAAGTTTGGAAAAGGGTTTGGTGATATTGGAGTCAAGTTCGGGAAGGTTGCCTTCACAGTAATGAAGCTTGAAACAGACAAGTCAGTCAAGCCTATCATAGTGTTCAACTTGAAAACTGCTGAGAAATTCTCCCCTTCAAAGGTTTTGATTGAAAATAACCCTACTAGTGCTGAAAAGTTTGTCGTTGGGAATGTTAGAACTACTACCGGAGCTGTTTCTGCCCCTGCTACCAAAGACACCATCGCCGTGCCAACTGTTTTTCCAAGTAAGGGAAAAGAGATTATACATGGGAAAGAGTCAATCGATGCTTATGCCCCACTATTTTCTGGATTTGAGATTGGGTCCAATTTAAGACCTGTACAACTAATAAAAGCACAAGAAAGGAAGCACAGCCAGGGAATTTTGAAAGACAAACAACCTCGACAATTCCAACAACAACAGACACAACAATATAGCCAGTCTAGCCAACAACCGCCTCAGCGAGGGCTACCTCGGAATAGGAAGATATCCTTTGTAGAGAGAAGGATGATAGTATATTCTTTCAAAGATGAAGCCATCTCTAAAATGCTAAAAATTTTGATAAAGAATCCGGAATTTAAATTACCAGAACCAAAGAAGCCTGAAGAGGTTGACAAGAAGGATGAACCAAATTTTTGCCCATATCACAGATTGTTAGGACATACAATTGAAGAATGTTTTGTTTTCAAGGACTGGCTTGAGAGGAATTTTAATGAAGGAAATATCACGATCCTGAAAAAATATTTGAAAGAACCTGAAAAAGGTTCCGTAAATATAATTTTGGTTTTTTCAATTGACTTCTACATAACTATGCCGCTACTCAATAAAAGAAGTGACACTCTTCAGAAATATTCAATGGATCTAAAAGTAATCAAAGGAAACTCAATCAAGGCTAAGTTGAAAATACTCCGAGCCAATATTGGCACAAATATCTGAAGAACAAACAAAAAATATGAATGATGAAATACACAATGTGCCAGATTACATGGACAAAAGATTAACACAAATCAATGTTATTGAGACCCATACCGAGTTATCTGCGCACGACGCTCCATCTGGTGTGGAGAACACCACGGCGATATACAAAGGACCACCGAACAAAAGGATGAGCAGATCATTCGCCCTGAAAATAAAGTCAAAGAATTGAAAACTACAGTGATTGCAACGCAAAGACAGTCAAAATCACAACAGATGACACCTCCAGGAATGAATCAACCAAAAATCATTCATGTTGAGGATGAAAGAAAAGAGTTCACCTCTGATAAACAACCAGAGAAGTACTGTGCTCAAAGCGTCATACCAGAAAATGAATTTAAATAAATGGTCAAACAAGTTTGTGAAGCCTTAACCCAGTCTAAGGATGGTGCATTGATTCTAAAAGGTAGACCTTACCCGGAAGAATTGGATGTCGTACCATTTCCTAAGGGTTTTACACCTCCGAACTTCAAAATATTTGATGGGACTGGAAACCCCAGACAACACCCAGCATATTTCAGAGCCAATTGTGGCAACACTAGAACTAATGAAGCTTTACTCTGTCAGCAGTTCGTCACTAGCTTGTCAGGAGTTGCTTTTCATTAGTATGCCAACTTGCTTGACAAGTTGGTCAAGTTATTTATCGAGTTGGAACAGTTGTTCGTAAAAAGATTTGCCGGAGTGCAACATTATGTGTCTATTGGAGATCTCAGTAGAAAGACAAAAGCCTAATGAGACTCTAGTAGATTATATTTTGGGTGGAGAAACCTTAGCATGAAATGTGAACCTCAGCTACAGGAACATCAAGCGATTGAGATTTTACTCAAACCTTAGCATGAAATGTGAACCTCAGCTACAGGAACATCAAGCGATTGAGATTCTACTCAAAATCATTCATGGGCCATTAGATTTCATGCTTACAAGTGTGAACTTCAGCTACAGGAACATCATGCAATTGAGATCTTACTCAAAAGCATCCATGGACCAGTAGCTTTCATGCTCAAGGGATTCACCATCAAATCTATCGAGAAGCTATTCAGCAAGGCTAACAGTCTTCAAGAAGAAATCAAACACATGGATCCTCACGAAAGGTCCATGACAACCAATATAATCGAGAAGCATTCTGGAACAGTTGCAGTGGTTAGCAGAGGAAAGCGATCATTGCAGATCCAGGCTGAACAACATCAACAAACTTCCCAACGTTCTTGTCAGGATCTTCAACAATCGTCTCACCAAAGACCTTACCAGACATACGAAAAATGAATTTCAATCATGAATGCTCGATCAAATGGGGTATACTATTTTAAAGATGAAGCAGCAAAAAAGATGTTTCACAGTTTGATGAAGAATCCCGAGTTCAGATTGCACATTCCAAAAAAGCCTGACGAGGCAACAAGAAAGGGCACCCAAGATATTGCCCAANGGTCAACAAGAAAGGGCACCCGAGATATTGCCCATACCACAGGTTCATTGGACACACCATAGAAGAGTGTTGCATTTTCAAGGACTTGCTTGAGGAAAGGTTGAGGAATGGGGACGTAACAATTCCGGAAGAATACTTGAAAAAAAAACCTGAAATAGGTTCTATCAATATGACTTCAGTCGATTTGTATGTTCTAACTTATTCCTACGCAACTGCCAACGAATGAAATGCCTCTTGGCTACTGTTGTACTACTTTTGGTTTAAAAAGGGATATTATTAGGTTTGATGTTAGTCTATCCCATCCCACCTACCCCAATTAATAAAAAAGAAGACTTCTTTTGTTCAAAATTTTGCAATATTTAAAAAAAAAGAAAAACNGAATGAAATGCCTCTTGGCTACTGCTGTACTACTTTTTGTTTAAAAAGGGATATTAGTAGGTTTGATGTTAGCCTATCCCATCCCTCCCACCCCAATTAATAAAAAGAAGACTTCTTTTGTTCAAAATTGTGCAATATTTAAAATATTGATCACCTCGAAGGAAAATTTGGATGTTTTGATAAGACTGTGACTTCAGGGGAGAATGAAATTAATACCCTAATAACCGAGTCATCCACTTTAAAGAATTTAGACTAGGTCCTAAGCAAATTTCAAAATAAAATAATGTGATGGAAATACGAGTAATTAACTCAGGATATCACGAGCCTTTTAATCTCCTGCTACGTGACTGGATCCTGACTCACGAATGAGTTATAATATCTCAGAATTCAACTTAAGAAATATTTGAGGATTCATGGTTAGGGGAATTTGAACATTCAAAATCCTTAACATACAATCCACCAGATATAGTAATTCTCAGAAAACAAACGGAGCAAAAAAAAATTAATAATAATAAATTACCCCAAGAAAAAGCTTGANGCATTGCTTTAGATATTTCTCTATTGCAATGGTTCATATCAAACTTTTAGTGGTGCGGATCTCAGTATTCGATACCGCATTGCTTTAGATATTTCTCTATTGCAGTGGTTCATATCAAACTTTTAGAGGTGCGTATCTCAATATCCGATACCGCATTGCTTTAGATATTTCTCTATTGCAATGGTTCATACAAAACTTTTAGAGGTGCGGATCTCAATATCTGATACCGAATTGCTTTAGCTATTTCTCTATTGCAATGGTTCATACCAAACTTTTAGAGGTGCGGATCTCAATATCCGATATTTCATTGCTTTAGATATTTGTCTATTGCAATGGTTCATATCAAACTTTTAGACCTTTTGATCATCCAATTTGGTTTAAATCCAAAACTCCAAATTAACCCCAATATTGGCTAACACCCCAAATCTCAACGATTGAATGCCCTAAACCTCAAATTGGCATCTAATTTTTGTTAAAAATCCTTTTTGAGGTCATTTGTGACCAAACACAATAATCAATTTGAGCTTAGTCCAAATCTAGCTCAAGTTTGACCCAAATTAGCCCCATATGCCTAATTTGGGTCTAAATCCAAATTTCATCAAAATCCACTAAATTCACTACCAAATTGATTTCAAAGTGACTTTCATACTTCATGAAAGTTGTTCATCATGATGTTTTACACCAAACACAATAATTAATTTTGATTTAGCCCATGGCTAGCCCAAGTTTGACCCAAATTTAGCCCAACATGCTTAAAATGGGTCAAAAATAAAAAAACTACCAAATTGATTAACCAATTGACCTCAAAATGACTTTCACCCTTCATGAAAGTTGTTTTTATGGTCTCTTACATCAAATTCCATATGTAATTTGGGCCAATTGACATGTTTAACCTAGTCCAAACACAAGATTTTGTCATATGCACCTTCTTGTACCCTTCACCCTTCATGAAAGTTGTTCCTCATGGTCTCTTACACCAAATTCCATATTTAATTGGGGTGTCTAACCTAGTCCAAAAACAAGATTTGGTCATATGCACCTTCTTGGACTTATGGCCAAATCCAAACTTGTTCCTCATGGTCTCTTACACCAAATGCCATATTTAATTGGGCCAATTGACATGTCTTACAGTCCAAACACAAGCTTTGGTCATTCGACCATTTAATTGGGCCAATTGACATGCCTAACCTAGTTCAAACACAAGATTTGGTCATGTGCACCATTTGGACTTATGGCCAAATCCAAATCAATTAAGCTTGGTATGGTCAAATGAGCCTTACCATAACTCATCAATCCAAACCAATTGAGCTTGGTATGGTCAAATGAACCTTACCTTAACTCATCCTAGACTCTAACCCAAACCAACTTGGTATGGTCAAATGAGCCTAAACTTAACTCATCCTAGACTCTAGAGTTGATTTTAAAACCAGCCACCAACCCATGGTTAAGCTTCTTTATCTCATGGGTAAAATTTTTTTTTAATTTTTAAAGGGATAAAGAGAAGGTTAAATCAAAGTACTTGCTATA